>BMAO01001638.1:0-37904 GCA_019973975.1 Trichonephila clavata | reverse complement strand
AAGTCTGATAGATAAAAGGAACAAACAAGGCCGGACGTGTAATGCGCAATTTCGTTGGCAGCAACTATTCCTACTTTTTACAGCCTTGGAATTCAAATTCCTCTGTTTTGGGGTTGCTATATTTGGCTCTCTATGAATTATTGGCTACTTTCAACATAATTAGAAAAAAAAGTGGCAATGTATTGTATTTTTTGAATATGCTGTGTTGAGTGTGTGTTTCAGTATGTGTGCATCTAATAACCTATTATAAATATTGTGCGTTTATTGTTTATAACTTAACTACTGAACAATTTCAATGTTTTTTCAATTTTTGTTTGAATTTTAAGATATAAATATGTTTTCATTGTTTATTTGTTGTATACAAGTTCATTAGAAATATGGTATGTTTATAAAATAAGAATTAAGATTAAATTTTTAAAAATATTAAGTGGAACTGGAAAAACAAATGTAGAACTGTAACTATATTGTAGACTTAAAATAGAAGGGTAAAATATTTTAGTTAATTGATATATTTTTGATTATTTGCAATTTTTAGTAATTTTTATTAATCCTTATAACATTTGAATAGGTTTAGCAATTTTTTCTAAACAGACACTTGAGGATTATTGTTACAAAATCTTTTAACTTTTACAGCTGAAATTAAATCATATTTTCATTTAGAGCATTCTTATATTATATATAGTATAATAAAATGAAAAAAATAATAAGACAAAATTATACTACCCACAAAGCTAAATGATAGAAAACAGATTCTAAGAAACATAACCAGAAAAATATTGATATATATATAAATATAATAATTATATATATGTATTAATGATAAAAGAAGAAAATTGTGTTTTTTATTTATCTTATATCATATTGACTGTTATAAAATGTAGGAATTACATGCATTGCCTTTTAAATACTGTTTAAAATTAAAATTATTTTCAGCTTATGCTAAACAAAAATTGACTTGAATTCCATATAATTTTTCAGTTAAAAACAGTCCAAAATTATGTTTATATTGTGATTTAGCTAATATATAAAGGGTATAATTTATTTTTCAGAGTTCTGTCTTACTTTGCTGAAATTCATTATAACCATTGTTCACAATAAGAGATTCATATTTCAGCTATGCTTAAAACGTGTGATTAAACTTAAAATTCTGTAGTATAAAACTGAAAACATTTTTAAAAAATTATTAAAAAGTATAGTATTATAATCATTTTAATCATCAGTAGTATTGATGTACTTTTTTTAAAAAAAAAATTTTTAAGTAAATTTCATGAAACAGTATTATTATTTTTTTTTTTAGCTATATTGAGTAGAGATAATTTTAAAATAAGTTTTCAGTACTTCAAATTAATTATTAATGGCAGGAAAATAATGATAATTTTCAAAATACCTTAATGTATATTTTGCTTGGAACACATATTCAGTAAAAACAAGGTTTTGATATAGGTTTTAAAAAAAAAAAAAATTTCTTACAGAATTCTTTTTTAAAAAAAAATAAGATTTCTAATAATAAGAATATATTATTATTATTACATGACAGTGGCTGTTTTCTTTCATTGAATTATAATTTCTTGAAATAAAAATTTGAATTTTGATGTATTGAGATATACAAATTAAATATTTGTTTTAAAAAATGAGATTGATTTTTCCAGAAAATTTTACTTCAATGAAGAAAAATGTATAAGTTTTTCTTCCTCCTTTTTTTTTTAATTTGGGGATTAATACATTTTTTCTTTCTCGTGTTTAATTCCTTTAATAATTTCCTTTGAATTTGATTGTACATTATCCCAAATTTCCCGTTACTGTTCCGAATGTTCAGTGCTTGCTTCAATTTTTTACTACTCGGTTTTAGTCCCAAATTTATAGCATATATTTTTTAATTATCAATGCTACACTGTCCAGAAATGCCTTCACTTAGTCCAATAAGATGTGACAATTTCAGAGGTAGATGAAAATATAACTGCATATTTTAATAAGAACCTGAAGTTATAATTGTTCAAATGTTTAAAACTGTCAGAGTTCCCCATTTTTTCTTCCTGACACTAAGGCTGCAACTTAGCCAGTATTTAGCACCGTGAACAATTCAGCAGCTTTTGTAACAAAACTGCCCTGACTTAAATAAGATCATAATAGAAAAAGATACTCTGAAAAATATTCATACTTTTTATATTATGAAGGTACTTCAAAATAATTTAGAAGGGTTGCAGATTTATTATTTTAAAAAAAATGAATACTGAATTTTAATTTGTTTTTATATAAGTATTAAAAACATATCATTATTAAAAAATAAAACAAAAATTGTTTATTTGGGTATAAATATTTCTTGACCAACATACTACCTCCACACCACAGTAACTATAATAAATAATTTATTTGTAAAAAAATCTATATATATATATTACATTTTGAACTTCAAAATCTTTATATTGAAGCGGCTATTCATTTTGAAATGGCATTTTTGATAGGAAGGAATAATATTTGCTCACTATTCCCTTAACTATTTTTTATTTCAATATATATATAATTTAGTGAGGAAGTATTTGATGTTATAATTTACTGTTGTGTGTGCGTTGAATAATTTTTTTAAAAATCGTTTCATATGTATAAAATTTCTATCAATATATGTATAAAATCTCAATAACTTGACATGCTATTCTTTGTATACTTTTTATGTGGAGGATTTAATCAGATAACATTTCATTCTCCTAAATTCCACACCACCACACATTCACAACAGGAAGCTGTGATTTTTAGAATTTCAGTGTTGACTGAAATGTTATACTTCTTTGTGTATATTCAGTTTCTTTTATTTTATTTAAACAAATATGTGAATGCAGTTTTTAAATTTCTTTTTTAAAACACTACTGTCTTTCCAACTCTAACTCAGGGATTATATTTCTGAAATTTTAAAAGCATTTTAATGAATTGGGTACAATTCAGGATTAATTAGAATTTTAAAACTTATTGCTGAAGTTATTTTAAAGTTCAGATTTTAGATAATTTCCACAGCCATATACTATTTCAAAAATTTAATGTATTATTGAACATTCTGTGCCTGGACAAATTATGCTCACAAAAGGGAAAATCACTACCTTAGTTTACTAGAAGAAAGTGGCAAATCTTTGCTGTGTGTAACTCAGTAACTTTAAATTAAGGACATGAAAACTGAAAATGGATGATATTGGATTACTCCAATAATTCTCAGTCCTTTCTATTAAAAAAAAATAATCAAAATAATGGTTGAATGTAAATTTAATTTGTCGTTCTTTTTTTTTCTCTTTCACTATTTACATTTATTTCAAAGTGAATGCTTTTTCATACTTTTGATTTTTCTATCATGTCTCTATTCAAATTAACTTTTCTGATATTTTATTTGGAGGATTGCTATGAAAGAGACGAAAGTGTGGTTCTACAATATGATAATTGGATCCTCCTAGACCAGGAAAAGGGAAGGACTCTTAGGACCACTCCATTCAAACTTCTCACTCATCTCATGATTCACATAGGGGGAGGGGGCTATTTTACGACACCAACACTCGAACACAAACGCGCCTTAATTAGCTTGTTAAAAAAACGTGGAACCATTCTTCTCATTTCTTTTTCCCTGATTTATTCTTTTTGGCTAGATATTTTTAACTCTATATCTTGATTAGAACGAATATTTTAATTATATTACAACGCAAAATATTTTTAATGTAAACGGATTAATAATTTTTTTTTGAATTTTTGTAAAGTATTAATAACATAAAAATAGACATTTCAATCAATACTGAAAAATAATTGCTATTATGCATCTCTCTATGCTGTACATCAAATATTATCATTATTACACTTTTATTAAGTTTTTCCACGCAATTTATTTGTGAGAAATTTAATGAAAATATTATTGTATGTGAAAAATATAAGAAATTATATCGAAGTCATGCTTCTATTAGAAGTCTATTTTTATAACTATTCGACGGTGTGTGAAAAAACTTCATGTAAGATTATAGCGAGATAAAAGGTCAAGCAAAATGACCATAGAAGTAGTACATATATATATTTTAGATTTTCTAAAAAATATGAATTTTTTCGTTTACTTTTTTGCTGGTTCTTTTTTAAGTTGCTTACTTAAAAAATGAATGTTTTAAAATCATTAATTAAACTCATTGTTTTTAAAAATTTTACTCCCCCCCCCCCAAATATAAATTTTTTAAAAACACGTAAGGAGGGAAAGTACCTTTATACATTGTAAAAATCAATTTTTGAAAAATATTTTTAAAAATTATTACAGAAGGCTAGAAACGTTTTAAAGCAAACCTAATCAATATCCAACAGTAATTACGCTCTCTGCAATAAAAAATATAGATGTGAACAAAAACTAATATTATAAAAAAGTTAACAAATAGATTTTTCGTTAATTTCTGATTGAATTTCGTTGGCTGGTCTCTCTCTTTTGTTTTGTTAATATCGCACTTCGAAACAACGTGAGGGGTATAGAGGTGACGAACTTCGTAATTTTAAATCACGATGAATTCAGGAGGATGACACCTGATTTGACATTTTACTCTCCAGACTGTTCAGATTGGAAATACACTATTAATATTTTTTATTTAATATAGAGTTATATAACAGGGGCGTAGCTTGGTAACCAAACGCCTTGGTGCAACAACAACAAACAAAAAAAAACACCGAGGGTCCTATTTTGATTGGACTTTATCAAGTAAAAATATATTAGTAATTTAAATATACAAAGCTATTTTAACATCAGCCCTTTATCATGATCTGCAGAATATAGGAAGTTGTCGTGTTAGCCTAGTGGACAAGGTAACAGACTAGTGGCTGGTATGTCATGAGTTCGAGCCCAGTACCACTGTAAGGCAGCAATGCACGTCAAATCTGTTGAGAGCTCAAAAGTCCTCCCGTTGGTGTGGTGTGGTAGTTAGGAGAGGGGATGCCAGCTCTGGCGTCGTCCTCGTCACTTGACCATGGTTCAAAATTACGAGGTTCGTCTCCAAAAGCCCTCGTCTGAACAGGGTGATGTTAAAATTCACTCACGCAGAACAGAGGAAAGTAAAGCCACATACTACTTACAGGTATGTGTATGAGTTTTCCTGAGTAAACTTTAGTGAGATTACCCAGTTTCGATTTAACACGGGATAGGCCAGGAAACGATACAAAAAATAAGCATGAAAATGATACAATATTATAATTATTTTTAAAAAACACCCCTGCAAAAGTGGGAGCGGGACAAAATTACATAAATCTATTTATTACAGATACGAGTTGTGGCGAAATACTCGAAGAGGAAAATAGCTTATTATGAATAATACTGTTATTAAAAAAAATTACCAAGAAGAAATAGCTTCCTGTGTAAGTATAAGACGCATTTTTCATGGAACCTGACCCCTCAGGGGGCTCACCTTCTTTAGGTGAGTACGGGTGTCACAATCCCGAGGTACCCTAGTGATCTTTTCCTTTTCCCAAGGGGTTTACTGTCTTTGGTAAACTCGGGTGTCACGAACCCGGGGTACCCTAGTGATCCTTCTCTATTTTCGACCCTCTTGTCATTCAATTTTCCCTTTTCTTCTTTTCCCGTCTAGACTACAGACAATTTTTTGAAATTTACATGTACAAAATTATAGATTAATTTTTTATTAGATTACTCTATATATTCATTAATACTATATTTTTCGTTTTGTATTGCGTTAAATTCGTTTAATATTTTTTTTTCCGACAATTTATTTTGATGTTCGTATTATTTCTTTGTTTTCTTACTAACAACGTTGGTTTTCCGACCCGCATGTTTGCCGTGTGCGGCGTCCCGTAAGGAGGAAAATGGTGTCCTGGGGATACCTTTTGCGTACCCTTTGGCCCACGCTTCGCTGTAGACGGGCGGCAGGAGTGAGCCCGCTCCTGTCAATCGGCTGGTGATAAGTCTTTTCGGGGACATTGCTGTAGGGTTAGTGCTGCAGATAAGGGGTGGCGGGTTTACCGTTGGATCCTCGCCCTGATGCTGTAGCACTATATTCTGGGTGTACTCCAGGTAAGCGCCGTGCCTGGTTTTTGCCAGATGACCGGCACACTGCCTCCCTTGTTGGACTCCGTGGTGGTGGAGCCACACCAGGATGAATACCATATCTCTTTCATGGATCCTGAAATTTCGTGCCCGGGTAAAGGCCTCGTATTACCCAACTCAAACATTGACGATATTGCTAAACATGCACGATTTTTGATTTTAACTTTACCTAATAATGAAATGTCACGCAAATCTCCGTTTGCCATACAAAAGGCTCTTCACGGAATAGGTGGAAATCCAAAATCTGTTCGAAAATTGCGTTCTGGTGATTTGTTAATAGAAACTTCATCCTCACTGCAAGCGAAATCTTTTTTGTTAGCCAAAACATTTCTAGATTCAACTTTAACAGTCAGCCCCCACAAATCTTTAAATTCCTGTCGAGGTGTCATTTCTGAAACTGACTTGATGACCACCCTGAAGCAGAAATCCTTGAGGGATTTTCTGATCAGGGTGTTATCCAGGTCAGGAGAATTACAATTAAAAAAGATAGTACAATTATTCCTACAAAACATTTAATATTAACATTCAATAGCCCGAAACTACCAAATACAATAAAAGCTGGTTATTTAAACTGTAAAATCCGTCCATACATTCCGAATCCTCTGCGCTGTTTCAAGTGTCAGAGGTTCGGACATTCACAAACTTCCTGCCGTGGCCAACTAACGTGCTCTAGGTGTGCATCTGTAGGGCATTCCTCTACAGATTGCACTCTAGAGCCTAAATGTATTAATTGCTCTCAACCCCATACAGCTGATTCCAAATTCTGCCCTAAGTGGAAAACCGAAAAACAAATTCAGGAAATCAAAACAAATAATAACATATCTTACCCAGAAGCCCGAAAATTAATAGCCCCACAACCATCTCAAACCTACGCTCAGGCTGCTAAAACAATAATTGTTAACAATTCCTCACAAACAGATGAGAATATTACCAAAATAGTTTGCCCACCATTAAAATTGCTAAAACCAATAAAATCCGTTCCGAAGCCAACTATATCTTCCTCAGTCCCTGCAGTTACCAAAACATCGACATTAACTCAGGTACAACTCGTACCATCCACATCTTTTGTTACTATTACATCCTCATCTGAATCTCAGCCACCTATTCCTCTATCTAATAACGTACTTTCCACCACCGATAATATGTTTTCACCTATTGAATCCTCTTCGAAATCAACTATTCATCCCTCTTCTGTTGTTGTTGAAACTCCCACCTCTCTCTCTCTCTGTACAACATCTAGTACCATAGCTACTACTTCCGAATCCAATAGCTTAGCATCAACAGATACAACTTCTGTATCTCAGGCTTCAAAATGTCGTAAAAAAAGGCGTCCTACCAAAAACATATCTAACACTGGAAAACCAAAAATAGAGATTAAAATGGCACCCCATAAACCGAAAAAAAGCTCACCTATTCAAGACACCTCAGATGAGGACATGATTATGTATGACGTAGAAGAAGAGGTGGAAACACCGAAAAAGGAAACAAAATTCTTGTCGGAAGAGTACTGGAAAAATGAGACCTGGAGACAGCAGGGATTATTACTATTAGCAGGGATTGCGGCCACTATTTAATATTAGACACTTTCCTGCAATAGAAGTGTACAGGTATTTTCTAAATTCGTTTGTTCCAAAAGTATGAATCAATTTTCTTTACCAAAAATTTTATTAATAAAGTATGATATAAAGGCACCGTAATACATTTTATTAGACTGCATCAGATGAATAATATACGAAACATGTAAATCTTATTCTTCATAAAATAAAATATACTGTTTTTTGGAAAAAGCTCTATTATCTTAGAAAATATTATAAAAACTACGAATGAAAAAAAAAAAATTCATTACATATGAGCATTTGAAAATATAATATACCGAAATATTTATGTGCTATTCATCCATAATTAGCAAATTTGTTTCTCTTGTGTAATTTTATTATAATAAATCGCAACTATGCAACAATACTCAATTATCTCTAAAAAGATTTTTTGTACTTTCTCTGAAACATACAGCTTATTTCTTTTGATTATTTTTTTTTTTTTTTTCTTTTGATATATTCGGAAATATACCTGTTTTTAGAAACTTATCTAAAAAGAAAGAAAGAAAAACTCATTAAAAACAAAAATATTAACAGGTAAGGTATGTGTGAGCTATTTTCATGAAAAATTTTATATCATTGTATTTGTTTGAATTCCCCCCCCCCCATGTGTCTGTACTTTATAATTTTTAGCATTTTTGATAGTTATTCCTTCGAGCAAAATAGTTATGTCTTTTCAGAACTTCGAAATAGTATTGTGCATATCTCATTACTAGGTACCATTTGAATTATTTGGTAGTTCCATTTTTCGAATAATTTAATACTTGCTAGTGTTTCAAATCTCGAACATTAACAATACGTTAAATAACTAATTGCATTTTTATTAAAAAAGTTTTCCGTGCAATTATAAGTAAAAAAATATAGTGATATATTTTCAAATAAATTTACTCAACATTTATCACAAGTAAAAATGTTTTCATTGCAATAATGTTACACATTAATTTTATAGCAAAGATTCAAGCACATTTTTTTTCCTTCGTTATTCAATTTTATGCGAACGCGAGGAAAATATGAAGAAATACTTTTCAAATTATACTATGTAGATTTTATACAGAACTTTTTTGATTGAATTTCTTTGCATTTCTTTGTCATTGCAAGCTTATTTCGAATAATATTTGATTCAAATTATTTTATGATGGATCTGATTTTAAATGTGATATCACTATATTTAAAATATTTATAATGTGTAAGAAATTTTTTATCTTCAATCATTTTGGTGAATAATTAAATGACGAAGCAAATACTGATGTCTTCAGTACAAATATAAATCTGTGTTTAACAACTAACACATATAGAATGACAGAAGTGTTTATGGAAGGTTTCGCGGCACAGTCATTCAAGATCGCCTTGATTCTACGCTCAAGCTTTTACACAACATTCTTCTCATTGTGTCAAACTTACAAAACTGCTTTTTCTAAAACCTTTACATGAAGACCACTCCCTCGAAACATCTGGAACCGTACGTATCCCAAAATCAGGGATTGTCAGCAAATAATTCATTGCTGAAAGATAACCAAATAACTGAACTGCTTCCACAGCTGTATCTTGAAAGTTCAACGTACTTTTATGATTTTGGCGATTTAGTTTTGAGTTTGACGAGTAAAAATATTTATCCATTATATCTGATTTGGAATAATCCAATTATTATTAATCGTACATTGCTGCAATGAAAATAACATCAATTAACTAAACATTAATACGTAAAAATAAATATATTTTAATCCTCGAAACGATTTGTTAATGTTTGTATTTTGCGCTTATATTTGCCTCAAGCATTTTTCTTTTCTTCCCGAAATTTATTAAGGTGATATGGTACACTAAAAATCATTAAACTGTCGAAATTTTTTTTATTGGCTTATTTGATACCCCGAATCTTTATAAATATGGCTGCAAAATTTCAAAGCTTTACCTGCATTTTTCATAAAGTAATGGAGCAATGTTTGACGCTAAACAGCAACTACCCCGCCTACATTTTAGATTATCTGCTAGAAAAGAGCCTGATAAAAAATGAATTAATTATTTTTCTAATACGCTTCAATGAGATTGACATTATAGAAGCAGTAATAAATCATTTTAAGAAAGAATTGTGCAATTCATGCAAAAATTCTAGTTTGTGAATTATTTACTGGGAAGATCAAATGGATTTGGTCAAGATTTAAAAGGTGTGCGTGCTTTTTATGATATTATTATGAATGAAATTAAAACTTCAAAACGGATACTCCCAAAGCACAAATACTAAATCTCATTTTGATAACTCGAGTAATTAAAAATCTAATTCGCAAGAATAGAAAAACTCCCCCATTTTTATATATTTGTTTTTTGGTGATATATATATATCCCATGTGTGCGAGATTCAACACTTTTATTATTAAAACTAGCTTTCATGGCCCGGCGTTGCACGGGCTTTTACCGAGGGTATAACTTATCCCCATGTTAATTTCCTTCTTTCTTTCTGATGCCTTCACTTTTATGTGGGTGTAACGCGTACGATGTGAGAGTGCCCGCCCCTTGAGTGCGTATCATGGCTTTCTCGTTTAACATTTTCCCTTCTCTTCACAAAATCAGCACATCCAATAATATTTTTGGAAATTAATTTGACTTCTTTGTTTCTTTCCTCTCCCCAGGCCCGGCGTTGCACGGGCTTTTACCGAGTGAATAACTTATATATATATAATCCCCAGGGGAATTTCCTTTTCCCCTCATGTCGATAGCACTTATGTGTTTGTATGCGCGCGTTGTCAGTAATTTCTTTAACTATGTCATTAAAACTCCCTTTTTCGAAATTTGTTCTTGTGTTGGTGTGGTAATTAGGAGAGAAGGGTGAAAGGGGCTCAGGTGTCGTCCTCGTCACTTGACCATGGTTGAAAATTCAATGTCCGTCGCCAAAAACCCTCGAGTAGGTGAACAGTGCGACTTTAAAAATCACTCACTCACTTTTGAATTCTTTTGTTGCAATTTTTTAGCCCCCCGAAATGAAAACGTAGATTTCTTAAAAATAATTGTATGTTGAAAAAAGACAGAAAAGTTGAAATTTTTCAAATTACAAAATTTCACTTCTACTTTCAATCTTGAAGAAAAATTCAGATGATTTTTTGAAATGTTCCACACACGGGAAAAAAGTTTCATGCAATTATCTTTTTTCAATGAAGAAATTATTAAATGATTAATTTAAGTATTTTGAGTGTTTTATTATAATTCGTTCAAAAACTGAAACGTAACATTGACCTTCACTAATTCTACCGCGCATGCGCAAAAAACTCAAAAAATCTTCCCAGTGTTTTTTTTAACTTTTCATGATCGCAATAACGGTACTTTAAGAAAATCACAAAAAAAATTTTAAAATCCGTAATTTTGAAGCAATTTTTTCAATCTTCGTATATGTTACGGATAATATTACTGTACACACGGAAAAAAGGTTTTGTGAGATTATCTTCATAAATGACGAAGTTATTCAATGTGAAGTAAAAATTAAGACTACTTTTTAAAAATTCTTTTAAAAACAAGTTTTGGGAATTTTATTTTTTAAATGAATGGATCTAAAAGAGAAAGGCTTGAAGTTAGTGTAGAATATCGATTTAATAACACGAAAAGTAATTCATACCCAACGATTTAGAAATAATGTTCATAAAAACTCATAAAACTATTCTGATGCTTGATTTAAAAAAAAATCATTTATTTTATAATAGATAGTGTTTAGGAATCTAAAATAATAAAATAATTTTCAGGTTTTCATTAATCAATCACTCGTTACTTACAGTTAGCTTAAAAATGTCTCTAGAACGTATTTTTATCCTAAATAATAGGCGATATACTTTTTATTAACAAATAATTAATTTAATAATAAAATAAGAGAAACATTCCTTTGATTTAAAAAAAATATATTAATTTAAATCCATTATCAATAAATACTAATAAAAAAATTCTACAGATAATTCTTGAAGCGTTTGGGTGTTTGATTAAACATATGTAAGTGTTAAAAATCCACTTTTGGGGGAAAACCTAGTTATATGCTAACATTCACTGAAAAAAACATTAAAAAAAAAGAATACTATTTGATAAAAACTTTTAATTTTATAGTTTTTCATTCCACTCTGTGTTAATTAAATTATTTAAACACGTATCTGCGAAAAAAAGTATATTATAAAAAACTAACTTATTAATTATTTTCTAATAAAATTGATTAAAATTGCTCATTTAGCAATTAATTGTGACATACCATTTGCTTACATAATGGCAGCACTGAAAATGAAGTAAATTTCAGATCAGTGGGGATGCAGCAAGTGAATTCAATCATTGAAGAAGTTATTGAATGTGAAGTAAAAATTGAGACTACTTTTTAAAAATTCTTTTAAAAAAAAGTTTTGGGAATTTTATTTTTTAAATGAATGGATCTAAAAGAGAAAGGCTTGAAGTTAATTAGTGTAGAAGTTTAATAACACGAAAAGTAATGTGTGGCGACGCAATGTCCAGTAGGAGAAAAAATTTAAGACAAGTATGAAAAGAGCGACCGGCGGGTTTCTGCGAGGCGTACACCCTCCTTTGCATTGACCACGCACGGCAGTGCTGCAGTTATAGTCTTGAGTGTAGCGGGAGCTCTGAGCACTCCGCCACAAGACAGTTAACCAATGTTTGGCTAAATGTAAAATCGCGTATTTTAAATTATTTTAAAAATCATTAACTTCATTTTAAAGGCATAATTTTTACGTTAATGCTCTCAAACATCACCAACTATTTGCAAAAATAACGTACTTTGAAATAAAAAATGTACAAATTACTACTTTTTTATTTATTTCTCAGAAAAACATAAGTTTACGAAAATCAAAATTTTTTTTTTTAAATCCGTAATTTTGAAGCAATTTTTTCAATCTTCGTATATGTTACGGATAATATTACTGTACACACGGAAAAAAGGTTTTGTGAGATTATCTTCATAAATGACGAAGTTATTCAATGTGAAGTAAAAATTAAGACTACTTTTTAAAAAAAAGTTTTGGGAATTTTATTTTTTAAATGAATGGATCTAAAAGAGAAAGGCTTGAAGTTAATTAGTGTAGAATATCGATTTAATAACACGAAAAGTAATTCATACCCAACGATTTAGAAATAATTTTCATAAAAATGCATCAGTTTTAACACTATTTTAAAAAATTCGAAAAAAATAGAAAATATCGTTATTTTACAAAAAAAATTATACCGTGTCGTGGCAAAATAAATGATCTTTCCGATTCTGTAATTATTTTTTGTCTAATTTTGACACCGAAAATTAGATGACAATTTTAATATGGTGGAAAACGTAAGATTACCGCTCGGCCGAAACGGAAGGGAAGTTCCGCCAAGTAAACAACCGGCAGGAGTAAAACAATTAGGCGTTTTAAGGTTTTTAATTAATATCTTATTAACTAATTACAATATCGGAATATAAATGGGCAATACGGCTTCCCCGGAAAATTCCCGATCTTTTGGTACCTTCCGCGACTTTCTGCGTGGTGCTGTTCGTGAGAAGATAAACGCGCATAGATACGTTTGTTTACCTTCGAATTTTAATATTATTAAAATATTTTAAGATATTTATTTAAACAAATGCACATATACAGTTCTTAGATTTTGATGTATTTTATCTATAAATTATTTGATTTTGCTGTTATTCGTGTACAATATTTAACATGCGAAGGCTTTTAAAATCATGAAAATAAAAAATAAAGGCATAAACATCTTTTGTACATGTTGTGCATTAGCTCTGAGCTTGGAATTAGCTCTGAAGTGTGTGTATTTTTTTTTATAATTATTAAGATAAAGTTTTATGAAATATTGATCTTTCATTCGTTTTTTTCTATATATTTATTATGGCAGTATACTGTTTAATTGTTCTACATTTGTACAATTTTTTTATGGCAAGTAGTTTTAAATAAGCTAATTAACATTTCATAAAAGTTTCAGACTATTCGATGAATATTATATCATGCTAATGGAATGAAAACTTCAAACTCATATTTCTCCATGTTGAATTTTTGTACATATACTGTTATTCAAAACCCTAAGGACTTTTTGGTAATTGAAGTATGGGTTTGAAATTTTTTATACATGTTCTGAAATGTATGTTTTGTAAAACTGTGCATAGGATTAGCTCTAACATGTGTGTGTTTAGTACTTTTTCTAAAAAATTTCAAAATCAAAATTAATGTTTTTTTGGGAATTTTTGGAAGTTTAACTATAAAAAAATTAATAAAAAATTAAAGAGCAGCAGCAGAAAAAAAAACCCATGCACAGTTTTATGTAGTATATTATAAGACACTTGGAAAAAAAATTTTGAAAATATTTAAAAAGCCTTAGGGATTTAAAAAATGCTTAAAAAAGGTAAAAAAATTTAAATTTTACAAACATTTTTCAATGGAATTATTATTAAATAGTAACCTTTATAAAATGCAATTAAAACCAAATATCAAATATTAAAAGTAAAAAAAAATTGTGAAGATGGTACCATATCGCCTTAAGAGCGTATGTAAGTTAACAGTATTTAAAATTGAATGATTAGATCTCGAAGCAACACAGGTTCCTAATTTCATGGTATTCAATGGTTATTTTATGCGTTGTTTTTTATATAATTGAGCATTATTAATAAATATCTTTTTATTTATTGTTAATTGAGGAATTTAATTTAATGATTAGGAAGCCAAAAGTACCGAGAAACTTCGGATATTTATCGAAAAACTTCTAACAAACAATTAATTTTATTGTTGCAATGAACATAAAATCATTTCGCTAAAACAATGTTTTTCCCCCCTTCTTTCTTTTTAAACCTGGAAACGATTTATAAAGGTCTATATTTTGTTTTTATAAATGTTAAGCTTAGGGTACATAGTGATCTCATTAAGGAAGTTTTTAATTTGTTTTTTTAGCCCAAATCATATCAGGTATATATATATGCTGACAATGTTTTAAATTGATCGATTGGGTCATGGAGCAACACAGGTTTCTAATTTTACTAATTTCATAGTATTCAATTGTTATTTTAAGCATTTTTTATACTAAGCAAATTTTTTAAACATTTCTTTATTTTATTGCTGATCAATAAACTGAATCCAATAGTTAGATATTAAAAAAAAAACCCGAAACTTCGGAGATATTTATCGGAAAATTTATAATAAATAAGGTGTTGTTTGAATTCTTTTTTATAATCATCAGACAAATCTTTCTAATATGAGATTGTTGTGATCGTTCATGAGTTTCTCTCAATTTACTATCAAGCAAATTTTGTCTTGTTACACACATCCGACCCTGTTTTGTATTTCGTTTTACATGTTTCATTACTGAAATTAATAAACGCATTTCTTTCATTCATCTCTCAATAATTGAAATATATCATTAGAATACTAAAGTATATTATTGCGAATCTTTTATTTTGCAGCAATATCTTCTTACATTTCAAATAAAACCCTTCCAAGATTAATAGTTCTACGGAATTTCACCATTTTACTAAAATAAAATATTAGTATAATAATATAAGTCTTTATGCAAGTTTTGAATAAGTAATAGTAGCAATTGAGACAGACATTAACAAACTTTTTTACGAGGTTCAATAAAAAGCTATCTTTCTATTTTAATGCGACTGATTTAATCTATCGATGTAAGATCGCTATTTGTTATATGAAGGCTCAATTCATCAATTAGCTGAAAGTTTTATATATTTCTGAAAGTCTTCAAAAGTTAGCACATCTGGAAAAATTTTTAAATAGTAATACAAAAGTATAAATCGCGAAAATATTGAAGTTTTAATAGTATTTTTAAAAAATTAATATTTGTTAAGCTGAGTATCAAGCATTATAAAAATAACTAGCAAAACGAAGAACTAAGTTATATTTTTATCTGAAAACCCTCTTAGGATTTTATTATAACTTATGTGGTTGAAGGAAACGATTTTGATGAACTTAGCTACAACAGAATCATTTATTATGGAAAGTAGCAAAGAAATAATTGACTTACATAATATTTCTAGGATTTCAAAACTGAATGAATACTTTATACCTTTTTTAAAAAAAAGAAATACAGTTTCCTAATTTTCTTTACAAAACATGTACTGTTAAACGTTTTTTTTTCTTAAATGTATTTATGTTGCATGTAAATGTTAAAATTTTAATATAAATAACTATGCAGCTAATGATTGTTTACTTATGGAGCTTGTAAAAATTATGAAAAATCAACTATACAAGGTTTTTCGATTTAAGAAAAATTTATTACTTGTACCGCTTTGACATAAGATGGAATGCACCGCTCTTTAAGCTACTTTACTGCACAAACCATTGTATTTTTCAAATGGTTTTGGATTATACCTACTGTATTAAAAAGTGTTGTGTAACTAATATTGTTGACAGTCTTAAAAAAAGTAGACAATTGATTGCTTTTAAAACTAAATAAATATTAACTTGTATTGCATTTCCCATCATATAAATATTACTTACTATATATATAATTAATTACATTACACAATCTTTAATGCTTTAGAAAGTCTTTCACAACTGTGATGCAATTATAATGTATATGTCACCACAGCTGAAAATTCCATCTAGCACTTTTTAAGATCAAAAAGTCATTCAAGACTTTCAGAGATGTAAGAATATTTACTTCATTCATCTGGTTGATACACAGAACACATATAAAGCAACCTGAAAAACTATAACTATTTATAAAACATATAGTATATCAAAAACTGGTCCATTACTGGACAAAAAAATAAATAAATTCTTATTAGTACATCTATACTATAAAAAAGACAATCACATTATATCATTACTTTCAGTATCACTTTCCTCATCACCCATGAAATGTAACATATGGATGAAATACCTGTATAGGCAAGGCAGATTTTCAAGGTCTATTCCTGTATAACAAACAGCACAAATATTATCAAAATGATGAATAATTTATTATTAAGAATTATTTACACATAAGTTAAAACATATTACTTACTTTAGTATATAGTTTTGCTTGTATTGATAGCAAGCATTAACATCACCTGATTCTATATATTTTATATTAAACACTTACCTGCAAAAAGTATACATGTAATTTCTAAATTCGTATGTTCCAAAAGTATAAATCAATTTTTTTGCCTAAAATTTTATTAAGAATGAATGATATAAAAAATTACCATATTCCCATCACTTTCCAAAATTTGTGTGGTAACATTCAACTGCAATGGAATCTCTATCCTGCATGATTTTTAAATTATATACTTTTAATATACTGTCATAAAGCCATTTGTGACAAAAATTTGGTCATTTTTGATAATTACTTACCTCCTCATCTGATATAAAAATATACAACTTTACCCCATAAAAACATAGCTAAATGTCTTGGAAAACATAAAACAACTCCACTACAAGCATATATCGGGTGTTAAAGATACAGTTAAGTTTTTTTTTTGCAAATAGCTTTTGAATTGAGTAATGCTGACTTGCCTGAGCTTGAATGTTTTCTTTCTTGACAACTAAAAAAAGAACATTCCAGAGCTTTCCTTTTTAACAGTTTTCTCATTTGATTGAGATTCTATTTATGTGAGACATAGTTTTGTCTTTTGGATGTTGATCAGTTTCACTAGCTTGTTGTTTTGATATTCCAGTAAGAGGAATATCTTTGGTGTCATTCCAGACATAAGCTGGTTTTACCCGATCAATTGAAACTGCCTTCTTTTTTCCATTTATGTGGATGGTGAACACCTTGTCTGTTCGATGGATTACTTCATGATGTCCTGTATAATTTTGTGATAGTGGTGGCTGTACACTATCAATTCTCAGAAAAACGTGAACAGCTCTTTAAATTAGTTGGCACAAACATAGAGCTATTCGAATGTGCAGATGTTGGTGTTGGTTGTAGTGCTCTCATTTTTTCGCGTAAAAATGAGACATAGGTTTGATTGCAGGTGGTGGTAATCTTGTCTGTGGAGAAAAGATCAGATGGCAATCTTAGAGTAGTTCCATAAACCAGTTCTGCACAAGTGGCGTTGATATCCTTTTTTACAGCAGAATGCATGCCGAGTAGTACAATTGGAATAATTTCACTCCACTTTGAATTCTCGTGAGCTTTGATGGCACTCTTGAGATGACGGTGCAGCCTTTCAACAAGACCGTTGGCTTTTGGATGATAGGCACAGCAACGTATTCTGTTTGTGCCAAGAAGATTACTCGGCTCTTTGAAAAGGCTTGATTCGAAGTTTGTGCCTTGGTCTGTTGTTGTAATAGTAGGACAACCAAAACGTGATATTCAAACGGATAGCAAAGCTCTACATACGGTTTCTGCAGTCATATCAGCAGTTGGGATCACTTCCATCCATCTCGTAAAGCGGTCAATTACTGTCAGGCAGTAACTTTGATCATTAGAAGGTGGAAAAGGACCAATGAAAACAATGTGATTTTGGGAAAATCTGGCATCAGGTAAAGCAAAGGTACCGATTGGTGCTTTAGTGTGCCTAATGGATCTTGGATCTTTGGCAAGGATGACAAGAGTTAACCCATGCTTTAATATCACGCCTAATGTTTGGCCACACAAAACGTTGAGTTATTTTGATAGAGGCAGCAATTCCAGGATGTGAAAGACCATGCAGATGTTGGAAAACAATTTTGCGGTAATCCTTGGGAATGTAAGGTCGAGAAACATTGGTGGAAACATCACAAGTAAGAGTAATATCTTCCAGAGGAAAATATTGTTTCTTAAGTGTTAAAGATGTCGAGTTGGATTCCAGGAGTTGTTTAAGTTCTTCATCTACCAATTGGGCTGCGGCAATGTCCTTGTAATCGAGACAACTTGCTTTGGAAATGGAATCGATTTCGATCCGAGATAATGCATCTGCTACCAAATTCTGAGTTCCAGGAACATGTTGTATGTTTGTAGAGAACTGGGAGATAAAATCCAGGTGTCTAAGTTGACGTGGACTACATTTGTCAGCTTTCTGTTGAAAAGCATAAATGAGAGGTTTCTGATCAGTGTAAATCACAAACTCTCTTCCTTCCAACATGTGACGAAATCTTTTGACCATTGTGTATATGGCCAGGAGTTCTCTGTCGTGTGTAGACCAGTTCTTTTGGGACGCAGACAATTTCATGGATAAGAAAGCAAGTGGTTGCCAGACATTCTCATGATACTGAGCTAATGCACCACCGACAGCAAAATCTGAGGCATCAACCCAAATGCTAAGAGGTGCATTTGGCATGGGGTGATGTAACAGAGTAGCATGTGCTAGGGCTTGCTTCACGGATTCAAAAGCTGTAGTAGCTTCATCCGTCCATTCTAGCACTTCTTCAGGCTTGATTTTGACATTTTGTTTTGGACGTTTTTTATTCCTGATGCCTTTTAAAAAATTTACTAAAGGAGCAAGGATATGGGCAGCCTGTCTAATGAAACGTCTGTAGTAATTCAGCATTCCAAGAAAACGACGCAATTGAGTGATGGTAGTTGGTTGAGGAAATTTTAAGATTGCTTCCACTCTATCCTCTAAAGGTTTAATTCCAGAACTGCAAACTTGAAAACCAAGGAAATTTAAGGTGGGTACTCCAAAAGTACATTTAGATGGATTTATAGACAGTCCATATTGGTCCAAACGTTGAAAAAGCTACCGAAGATGTTGGATATGCTCGGCTTCAGATGATGATGCAACTAAAATGCCATCAATAAAAGCATAAACAAAATTTAATCCTCTTAAAACCTCATCAACAAAGCGTGGAAAAGTAGAGGCAGCATTACAAAGGCCGAATTGCATTCGAGTACTCTCATACAATCCGAATGGGGTTATGATTGCAGTTTTATGTATATCCTCTTCATTTATGGGAATTTGGTGATAGGCTTTAACTAAATCTATATGTGAAAAAATATTTTTGCCATGTAGCTCTGAAGTGAAATCTAAAATGTTTGGAATAGAATATTTATCTTTTTTAGTTTGGGCGTTTAATGCACGATAGTCACCCACTGGTCTCCAATCATTAGAATCTTTTTAGGTACTATGTGAAGAGGTGATGCGTAATTACTTTTAGATGGTCTAATATGGCCTAAATTTAACATGTGTTGGAATTCAGATTTGGCAATTTTTAAGCGATCAGGAGCTAAACGTATTGCCTTAGCGAAAACGGATGTCTCTATAAAATGCTTAACATTATGCTTTACCTCTTGTGAGAAAGAAGGTGGTTGAACAATTTCTGAGAATTCCCTCAAAACATCATGAAAAATGCTCTCACCAGAAACGAGTTTAATGGAATGAATTTCAGGTGAGACAAGTTTACAGATCGCACTCAGTTTGGTTGCATTATCTATTAATTTTCTATTGCGAAGATCAGGAGAAATATTAAAATGGTACAGAAAATCAGCTCCAATGATTGGCACAGAAACAGATGCTATTAAGAAAGGCCATCTAAATACTCTTCTCAGATTTAAATCGAGAGTTAAAAGTCTCTTACCGTAAACGTTGATAGGAGATGTATTAGCGGCTGATAGTTGCTGAATACTGTTTCCTTTCCTTTTCTCAGAAATCGAAGCTGGGAGAACACTGACGTCAGATCCGGTATCAATGAGAAAAGCGATGTTGGATGATTTGTCTTTAATGAAAAGGCGACGTGAAATATGCGGCTGCGAGAAGGTAGTCGCAATTACTCCTCGCTGGGTTCGTTTTTTTTTATAGCTGCAGGGTGAATTGCATCTCTTGGCCCTTTCTTGAAATTTCCTGTGGTACCAACAAAACCCAGATTCCCTGGAACGGGAAAATGATCGATTTCAGGAATGATTTCACGAGCGAGAATTATTTCTTCGCTCTGGAGTCCTTTGACGGATTGTAAGATCGTCGATCCTTCTGTTCAGTCTCTCAATCTCTTGGAGGATACGGTTTTCGCTGGATGAAGCGATGGCGTTTGTCGAAAGTGAAACATTGGGAGTGCTCACTTCGAGGATTCTGTCGGCGACTTCTGCGGCTTTTTCGACGGTTATTGGCGTGATGGATGCCAAGATAGTTTGCACTGAGGTCGGTAGCTGCTGAAGAAAAAGT
This sequence comes from Trichonephila clavata, assembly GCA_019973975.1. Lineage (NCBI taxonomy): Eukaryota > Metazoa > Arthropoda > Arachnida > Araneae > Nephilidae > Trichonephila > Trichonephila clavata. The sequence continues at coordinate 17,233 of BMAO01001638.1, read as the reverse complement.
TCCAACATAAGCTCTTTCGGAACGTTGTGCGAAGATGCACGCCTATTCATTGTCCTGAGGAGTTCTGAAGGCTTCCTGTCTCCTAGTTCTTCGCCGGTTAACAGCTTCCGAATTTCTTGTTGCGATGACTCGCCGGTTCGCTGGATCAGTTGAGCTTTAATGGCGCCATAGGGATCCGTTTCATCAGGAGTGATTATTAAGTCTCTTACAATTGCGGCGGCTTCTGGTGGCAGGTTTGAAACAATATATTTGAACTTAGTGCACGTGTCTGTAATCGCTTTCGGTACTCCGAGGGCAAAAGTTCGTTCGCACGTGAAAAACCAGAGTTGAGGATCGCTGAAGTTGTATGGAAGAATTTTAACTGCGGTGATTTCAGCCATTTTTCCAGTAAAATTAATTCATAGCAAGTCAAACGAAGGTAATTATTCGTGAATTCTACAGGTCACCATTGTGGGAGACAGTATGTTCAATAAACGAGGCGATGTTTAAGGATTACTAATTTCATTTATTCTTATGCTCGTTGACTGCTCTCGGAGGGACGCGTGCGCTGCCAGGGAAGTGTGTAAACGGAATGCATGCACTGGGCCGCTGTATTTTTAAAAGTTAACGCATGCGCAGATTGCATCCCAGTTGCCTGCACGAGCAAGCATTTCCAATCGCTGGAGGTCTCGCGCATGCGCAGATCGCAATGGGAAGCCCAAAAGAATGAGGAGTTAAGAAACTCTACAGGAACTTTACATTGCTTGCAATGACGAATATACATAATCCAAGCATTGCAGGTGGCCATATTAAAAAAATGTGCAAAGACACGCATTGTCCATTTCTTGGTTCGTGTGGATATCCGGTAATATGAGATTAGTCTATCCATATATCAACACCTCCCATGTAAGTATTATATGACCTTACAATGGCAGGTTGTCTGACATCTACTCTCTGTATTTGTACTTTCGCCCATCTCTTGCCTTCAGGTTTGATACCAAATGCACTTGACTAAAGAAGTACAGATTTCTTGTCTTTACATTTAGCAAGACAAGCTTTTCCATCCTCGCTTCTTCGAGAAACTGATGAACCTCTCTTCATACAAGTATCTTTGAGAAAGCTTTCGGCGACACCATCAGTACGGTTGGTCATTACTGTGCCAGTTAAATATACGTTTCTACTCACGAGGTAATCTAAAATTGCTAGTCCTGTAAAATATCTGTCGGTGAATAAATGGGTTACTTCTCTTCAACTTGAACTATATCAGCTCCTGTGTAAATTAAAAAATCCAAAACAAGCCCATCTGGTGCACCAAGTACACATTTTTTTAATCCTACAGGGTTTGGCTTCGATAGTAAGTATTGTCTCATAGGGCATCTACCAGAGAACGGCATCATCTGTTCATCAATTGACAGACATTCTGTTCGAGGAAGTGTCAAACAGGCATTTCTAAAAGCGTATAAAATGAGAAGCGCTTTCTGGAATATTTTCAAAGTCTGGATCATCAATATCGAAAAGTTCACCATCACTTTGTATAAGCAAGTCTTGAATTTCTGCATCCTCAAATATTTTACTAAAAAAAAATTAAAACCATACATAGCGTCGTCACTCTACTTTGATTCCAAGGTACCCAATCGGGTACTTTTGTTTCAAAGTGAAAGAAATCGTAAATAACCACAAAATAAATTTCTAAAAATGCATGTAGAATAAAGCTTATGCACTTCTTAGTTGTAAAAAAGAGTAAAAGCCTAATTATTATATTTATTAATATTAAAAAAATGAGTAAATTTACCAGTAGCCGCGCGAGTCGCCATTTTCTTCCGTTTCTCAACTTTAAAGCTGTATAAAACATTTTGTCTTCACTATGGTGTTGCCATCTCTAAGCAGGCATTTAATTGGAGTTTTGCCCATTTGGGCATTCTGGGACTTAAGTCGAATAACCTTTTTTATTGGAATAAATGCTAATCTACGAAAGTCCCCAAATGGGTACCGAGGGTCCCAAGAGGTTAAAAAACTAAAAAAACACGCTTTTATTGTAGATCAGGCATGTCAATAACGCGGGCCACATAAACAATTTTCTTCAGCTGAGGGCCACATGTTTTCAATGTTCAAAAAATAAAACAGGAATTTTGGAATGATTATATTCTTATTTATAAAATTCAATATACTGTATATTATACAAACATAATCATTTAATATTTCCTTTTATTTTTAAAACTATACTTGCTTTATATTCTTTCCTAAAAAAACAAAAATAAAAGTTATTATACGAATTACAATTTTATATTCCTTGTAGAAGATATTTGACATCGTTTGTTTTCTCTCAACGCAAGCCATCAAAACTTGGTTGAACATATTGAGCTGATGTAATTTTTAAAAAATGATTCAGTTCAGGTTTTATGGGATATGGAGCAACAATGGCTATTATCCCCTAAAGAACTACAGAAATATTTACAATTTAGTAGATATCAAAATATTTCATCTTCTGAACAAAAAATCTAAATGTTGATCTATTTGACACAGCTTTCTCTATTAACTCTTTGAAGGTGATATTGCAGTGAGGATCATCAATTTTGAGAAAAAGCCTTAGATGATTTCGAGTATGAGTATATCTACTGCAACTTAACAAGATATGGTCCAAGTCATTTAAGCAATTACAAGAGCTACAATTTGCATTGTCTGATAAATTGAATTTTTGTAGGAAGTCCTGGAGTAATAATCATTTTACTAAATATTCGAGTACAAAAAATTTCTTCTCTTCTATTTTTAGTCCAATTAGATATGGTGCCAGTGTTAGGAATATTGCCCAAATTTTCAAAATATTTGCTAGAATAGAAATTATCCTTTGCTTTTTTAAGTCTTTCTTGATATATTTTCTTATTGATGTCTTCTGAGGCAATCCAGTCAATGTAAACGTTAGACTCTGTGACAGATCTTGCGAGATAATCCGCCTGTTCATTCCATAATATATTTGAGTGTCCCGGAGTCCAAAGTTAAAAAATGAGGGTAAATGTTTATCCTTTAATCTTGGCCTTTCAGGATTTTTGTTATTTTTCAATAAAGAAAAAAGATTCTCACATAAATAAATGCTTCCAAATATAGCCATTCATTATACGCGTAACAAATGGTAATATTCCAAGAAACCAATTTACAGATGAATATGTATAAAAATCTAGAGTTTAAACTTCCAAACACTTCGGAATAAAAGTTGCACTCACGATGAATCGTAGTGAAATCTATAACAAATAATATTAGTAAATGCATGTATGAATTTAATAAAAATTAATTTATTATAGTAAAATTAAATGAAAAAATTATCAAATAATAAAAATAATTTTCATTAATGGGTATTTCTATAATTAAAAAGGATTTTTTTAAAAAACGGTAATAGGTAACAGAGAGAGGTTAATATGTTGTAAATTTTTAAAAGTTCCCGGAAATATACTTCAAAATAAATAAAAAAAAAACCCTTTAAATATTGATTTTGTAAACTGTAATTAATTTTGTAAAATGTCTTTGCGGGCCGCAACCTATATACTGGCGGGCCGCGTGTTTGACATGCCTGTTGTAGATCGAACTAAAAAAATTAAAAATAAATTATAGTTTAAAAAAAACTAAAAAACACGCTTTTATACTGAATCGAACTAAAAAGTAAAAAAATAATTCAGAATAAAATGATGAATGAGAAAATAAATGTCATTGGGGTAAAAGCGTGGGGTGCTTTGTACTACATTTTTACACTAATACGAAGTCTCTGTGCAGAAATATTGGCCACTCGAGGGCGCTGCTGTGCGCACCTCAGTATCACTCAGATCAGAAATCACTCAGATCGCGCGCACACACACACAAGTGCTATCGGCCTGAGGGAAACACGAAATTTCCATGGGGATGATGTTATTCACTCGGTAAAACGAAAGAATTGGAAAGTGAGTGGGTGATTTTTAAATTCGCACTGTTTGCCTATTCGAGGGTATTGGGTGACAGACCTTGAAATTTTCAACCATGCTCAAGTGACGAGGACGACACATGAGCTTTCACCCATCTTTAATAATTACCACACCACACCAACGCAAGAACAAATTTCGAAAAAGGGAGTTTTTATGGCATTGTTAAAGAAATCACTCACATCGCACGCACACACACAGGTGCTATCGGCCTGAGGGAAACTCGAAATTTCCATGAGGGTGAAGTTATTCACTCGGTAAAAGCCCGTGCAACGCCGGGCTAAGCGGAGAGGAAAGAAATCAAAGTAATTTCGGAAAATAATATTGGAAGTGCTGAATTTGTGAAGATTGAGTGAATATTAATGTCCCACTGTTCAGCTACACGAGGCCTTTTGGGGACGGTCCACGTAATTTTGAACCATGGTCAAGTGACGCGGACGACACCTGAGCTGGCACCCCCTCTCCTAACTACCACACCACACCAACGGGAGGACGTTTGAGCTCTCGACAGATTTTGCGTGCATCGCTCCCCTACTCTGCGGGTCTTCAGTGGTATTAGGATCGAGAATTTGTGAAGAGAAGGGAAAATGTTAAGCAACAAAGCCATGACACGCACTCACGGGACATGCACTCACATCGTACGCGTGAAACCCCACAAAAGTGTTGGCATTAGAATAAAAGGAGGAAATTAACATGGGGATTAAGTTATACCCTCGGTATAAGCCCGTGCAACGCCGGGCCATGAAAGCTAGTTTACTAAATAACAGGCATGTAATGGTCTGAAAAAAATGGACCTAAAATGCTTATTGCTTTTTGAGAATTTAACTGTACAAAACCTTTTTTATCTCACTTTTCTATTGTATATTATTAGATAACTATGCATATTTTTCAAATATTTGAATACTTATTAAATGTATACAAATAAATTTTCTATTCCCTAGAAATTATTATTAAAATGTGTGTAAATATAAATTTTTGATTTTTTACAAATTTCATACAAAATTCTTCATTTCCATATCTTTTCTCATGCATCATCAGAAATATAGTTTACTCAATACATGTGGGTAAGAACGCTGCTAAACTTTCTTAGAAAACACCTAAAGGCATGTAACGAAACAATTTATTACTTTACCTTGATTCACAAAAGAGGCATTAAAACACTAGTTATATATAATGTATGAGTTCATATTTATTTTATCATACATATGAGTCTAATTAAGGAAAAAAACACTCTTAATAGATTTATAACTTATTAAAGAACTCAATTTTTAGAATAAAAATACTAGCCAGATACATGATTCTCAATAATTTGTGCATGCCAACAAAGTCGAATGTACTGAACTCTTGGACAATGAACTAATAATAGTGATTTATGCTAAAATATATTTTGTGGTTTTGTAAAAAGGGATTAAAGATGAGAAATTTTTTTATAGAAGTTAAAATTCAATTAATGATATAAAATTATGCGATCTGTATGCATTATTATTTAAAGCAGTATTCTTGTGAACAATTTCATCTAAGTTCCATTTTCATTGTGGTAAATTTCATATGAAAAATTTTTCCCATTTTATAATTACGTTTATATACAGAAGTTAATTTATTTAAAATGTATTTTGTTTTGTAACATTTACATAATTTTTTAAAACACATTAAGGGAACTAAAACTTAACTCTTCTGTAAAGATGTTTTATTCATAATGAAAATAATTTTTTATAAAGTTCTGCAATAATTGGAACTTTATATTATCTATTGGAAAATACTCATGCAAACACTTTTATTAAAATGATAAAATATGCATGTTTTAAAGAAATTGCAACACTTTCAGAAATGAGTTGTGTAGAGTTAAATTTTACTTATAATTTCAAATGCTTACAATGTGAAATAGTTGAATATTGAAACCAGCAAATTAATTTTTCCCCTCATAAATTTTAATGAAATATTAAAACTAATTAATCTGTTTCACTCAATGTTTACTTTCACTCTTAAAATTTGAGGTATAAAAGGTTGTTACATAAAGTTTGAAAGAAAACTCATGCTTAAACTCCTTTACTGGCATACATGGCTAATTCAGGGGTAGTATATGCAATCAATTTATAATTACTCAGTTGTTTAATTTCTATTTAGAAGATTGGGTTCAATGAGAAAGTATATACTATCAATAGTTGCTCACCAGAAAAATAATAAAAAAAGTATCTTGATTTAACCATCAACTCTTACGTCTACAGTTATGCACTAGCTCATAGAGTCGACTAAATGGTTGTTATGTGACTAGTTAGTTGTGCTTCTGTGAGAAAGGTTTTGGAGAAATGTGTTCTCTCTCTGTAACATTGAGAATTTATAGTGTAATGAATTTATGTATTTAACATATATAATTTCTATTTATATGGCTGTATATATGTATTTTACATATTAGTAAATTTTATGTAAATCGGTTTAATAATTCTAATAAAAAAACTTGTTTATTTTCCTACTTTTGTCTTTTTTTTTTTGTCAATATTTGTTTTTTCATTTTGTTTGCAGTTATCTTGTAATCCATCATTCGAAATAAACAATGACACTTTGGGGAAAATCTTTTATCTGGCTACATTCAGAGAAACAAATATTCTATCTATATTGTTAATACCATTCTGATATAATACCTATTCACACAATATTCAACAGAATGCTTTATATAAGTTACCCTCTTTTATTAGCAACAAAATTCTGAGTGAAAATATTGATAAATTTGCACATGCATAGTAAAAAAATAACTTTATTTAAATATTGTATGTAAAAATTATAAAGTTTCAATTCAGTAGCCAATTTTGCATATTATAGAAAATATATGTATGGAATTTATTCTGATAATCTCATTTTTAATACTTATGTTTTCATAAAAATGATTCAAACAGCTAATTAAATGTGAAATTAGATCAATTAAATCTTTTTGTAATACAGGGTGATTAAAAATTTTTCAACTTCATGGTGATGCTCGAAAGTTGGAGCAAAATCTAAAATTCTATTAATTTAAGACACATACATTCCATTGCATCTGTTCACTCATTCTACATTTTGCTTTAGATTGCTAAGCACAATGTATGTAATTTTCTAATGTAACTATCATGAAGAGTATCTAGCATTGCATTATTTAACCTTGAGGCATGCTGTGAACAAATGTTTTATCCCTTATTTAATCTTTCAAGTAGCACTGGATCATAACATTTTCAATAGAATGAAGTGATTAGTTGTAGCTGCCTAGTATAGACGAGATTTAAGAATGTTTATATAAATGCTAAATATTATGTTAAATGTATATATATAACTGCAAAGACATTAAAAAAACTTATGGAGTTGAAATTTCAGCATGATTATTTTTCCAAATTATTTTATTGCAGTGTGCAGGCCTTTTGATTAACGGAGACATTTCTCTTTTACAATTCAAATCATTTTGACACTGGTTTTTTGAGGAAAAAACATTGGGTGTTAGTTGAAACTCAATGTGTTGAGTAGAACACAAATACTTCTGTAATGAACACTGATAGATAAAATAAAAATATTACTCTTTCGAAAACCTCAATTGGAGAGAGTTCGGAATTATCATATTCAGTAACTTTAATCACAGGAGTGTAGCTCGTCATTATGTAGTATGGCATGAAAAACCATAAGGGGTTAAAATTGATAAATAGTAATAAATGTTTTCTTTAAGTATTAAACTAAGGCTACACAATAAGTTTGGGTAAGTTTATTTTGATTAAAATAATCAGGCATTAAAGTGAATGGTAACAGTATATACAAATTTACAAAGATGTTTTATTTTGAACATCTTGTAAAAAGAAAAATTATTCCTAAGAGAAATTTCAGAGAACAGAATAAATTTTAGAGAAGATAAAAAATAAGCTTTCATTTATTACCATAATTAAAGAATGATCACATAAAATAACAGAAAATAATTATTACCAAAACAAAGTAAGGCTTTACAATTCCATATATACAAGCAAAGTATTTAATAGATAATAGCTATTTAATTTTTGAAAATATATATGCTAACAATTTAAATTCTTATTTGTAAATATATATCAAGATTAAAAATTTACAATAAATACATTTGCAAATTTAAATTTTTGTTTTTACAATTTTAACTCATTGATTACAAGAAATATGGTACCTGTGTATTATTGCAACCATATGGGCAACATTATATGAAATGAAGCACATGGCTGCCAATTCAGTGCTTTCAACACATGCAAAATAGGGGTTGCCAACTTGATGAGTTATTTTGAATGTTGACACACTGTTGCGATAGTAGGTAAGTGCCCAAAATACTATGCAGCCTTTTTTCAATTTTTAATTGTGCATTTATGTAAAAGATTAATCTGTACAAATAAATAAAATTGAAGTTTCTGTAATTTCAAATTAACAGCTTTTTACTAAATGCATTTAAAAGTATATATTTTTATCTGTTTGTTCCAGCTAGTCTGAAACAGACTGATTTTGATGGGGCTTTTACTGTCAGACAGCTGATGTTATAAGGAGTATTTTATAGGCTACTTTTATTTTAGAACAAAAATTATGGTTCTGCAAAAACAAAATTAAAACCAATGTAATGGTGAACAATATCCGATTGAAATAGGGAGCTATATATATTACTTAAAATAAAACATACGGCCTAAGCGCATGTTGCCACCATCAGGCACATCCGCTCTTAATATCACAAAGTAGTAGAATTACATTAAATTTATCATAAGTATTTCTTTACATGGAATACAGAATTATTAAGTTTTTGTAAACTCTGCAAACTGAACCAACACTTTTTTGTTAAATTCCAAGTGGACAAAGTAGTGGGTATCAGCTAGTATGGAATAAAAATATTGATATGCATGTGTTCTGCAACCTGTATAATTTAGTACAAAAAAAAAATGGTTTCAGATCCAGAGATATAGAATAAAGAATTTTAAACAAATAATAAGAATAAATTTGAATGTTCATATTTTAAACTTTAAAATTTTTTCTTTATACAAACATTTAAACCAGTATACATTTTATATTATGTTGAAAAAAGTTGAACAAAAAAAAAATAGAGGTAAACCATACATACATACATACTTTTTGCCAAGACAACATGGTACCCCAAAATTAATCAAAATATTGACATTTTCTTTTATTAGCTCAACCTTGAATCATCGTAAATATGTGTAAAATAATGAGATATATCTGTATAATATATTTAAAAAATTTTGATACATGACAAAGCAGTAAATAATGCATTTCAGATTGTTAAAAATAAAAGCTTGAAAAATATTGAATTTGTAACTCTACCATTCACAAAATGAACATAAATTTAATATCATGGTATAAATAGACATAAAACCTATAAAGTAATATTCCTTCATACTGAATTTTAGTTCATATACTATTTCTCAAAACCCTAGAGGATTTCGAATTTAAAGCGTTTTTGAGAATTTTCAAACAAAAAAAAATTAAGTGGTAGCAGCACAATGAAACTCATTATAATTAGTATAACATGAGGTACTTGAAAAAAGAAAGAAAATATTCACATTTAAAAAAGCATTAGGAATTAAAAATTTAATGTTTTGTGGGGAATAGTTATAAGTTCTAGAGCAGTAGTCTTCAAAATGTTTTCCACAGAACCCTAGGGTTCCCACAAAGCATACCCAGGGGTTCCACATGTCACAAAAAAAATTTAGAAGAAATAAATGTGTATGTAAAATGGATTAACGTTCTATATTAAGTTTATATAGTTACATGTGTCATTATATAAACTTAATACATGTGTATTCATTAAAACTAAAAATTTTATTTATATATAATAACTTTATTTTGCAACACTTTTTAAACTTTTATTTTAATAAAAGAATATTAAAGTGTTTTTTCTTTATATATATACTTCCAACTAGATTATGAATATTCTGTTCGTTACCATCTCGGGTTCCAAGAGATAATTTTATACTCATTACAGTTAGCACAATGTCTTGCAAAACTAAATAGTTTTCTAATGGAAAATGTCCCTTTTTGCATTTTTTGAAAAATCACCTAAAATGAAGGAGAGGAAACAACTTATCAACATATTCGATGCTAAAATCTAAACTTAAGCACAAACAGCTTCTAAATTTTATGTTGCAAATTCACGTAAAATACATTTAATTAAAAAACATTTTAATGCCATTCAGATCATTGTGTTTAAGTGAAATATATTTTCCAACGAAAGTTGCTACAAAAACAGATTAGACTCAGAATATGTAATGCAATTGCATTTAATCTCAATAGATCTAGACCGATAGTTTGCATGAAAAAAAGCAAGCCCATATCCCAGTTATCAAATATAATGCTTGGATAGGTGACACCAGGATCCCAAATTAACATTATTACTGAGTAAATTATATTAAACATATTAGATTAGAATATTTTAATAATAAATGCAATACTTTTTTTAATTGCCTTTACATAAAGTGCCTATAACCTGTAAATTTATTTTAAATGTTATTTTGAGACATTTTTTGAAGTATGTATATAGAATGGGGTTCCCCACAAAAATACATTTAGTTCTAGGGGTTCCACAAAAGCACCTTCAAGTTCTAGAGGTTCTATGAGTTGAAAAAGTTTGAAGACCACTGTTCTAGAGTATTAGCTTACATAAAATAAAATTCAAGTACAAATTTTTACAGAATGTTTTAACAATACCATTTGTTTAACAAAATACATTTCTCCAATGTTTAGAATACAACATGTCTCAATATTTATAAAATTAAAATTTACCATAAGTTGAATAATTTCCATAGCATGAATGTAACAAAAAATGTAAAATCTTATTACAGGGTGGATTTCATTAAAAATTTTCTTCTCACTAAACTACAATAAAATATAAAGTCATTTTTTTATTGTGTCATATGCGTCCGATAAAATGAAATTGTGTCCCCAAGCAGTAAAATTTTTTGTTCTAAGACTTTTTTTTAAAAAAAGTTCAGACATACATTTTTGGATCATAGGACGAAAATTGGTAGTGAAGCCAATTTTCATTTAATTTCTAGAAAATCGACAAATTCTTTAAAAATATTAGATATTTGAAATATTCATACATCCAGTATTTCTTTGAAGATGTCATGCTGATGAACTCCCCCCTTCTTCAAAGTAAAGTACAAATTTTGTTACACAGAAATGAATTATTTTCAAAACTATTGATTGCAAATAGATATATATAAATTCTACATAAAATATAAAATTAAAAAACAATATAGCTTTTCAACTTATAACACGACATTTCTTCAAGACACATCAAGATATTTTCACTTTGTAAACAATGCTTAGTCAAACCCCAACACGGCTTCCGTTCATAATACACAACAAAGAATCGTTTCAAATCCAACACGGCTGCCAGAAACCCATTTCTCCTGCGTTCTAGAATAGACTCGTCCAAACGCATGCGCAGTAAAAACTCCCATAGACAGCCGAGTCGAATTTGAGACGCTAGTGTAGAAAAGCACAATATTTTGTTTTTGATTTTACATTTTTTTCTACAGCTTTTGATCTAGCATTTAGTGTATACAACGAAAGACATTATATAGAAGAAGTGTAGTTTTAATTTCAAAATTAAAATAAAAGTTAATGGAACTAGTTTGATATCACGGGGCAAGGCGCCAAACGCTGTTTGGCGCGATAAAGAATCACGCCAAGCAGCACATGCTGTTGGAATGAAATCCAAGATGGCGGCCTAGCGGTAAGACACGTCAGGAAAATAATTTTAAAGAACTGTTTTAAAAAACATTAAAATCGATTTCAAATGAAGAATTTAGGAATAGATTGAGACTTAAGAGAGATCAATAAATAATGAATATCAATATTGTAAAAAAATAATATTTACTAATAGTTATATTATGCAGTATACAATAATCTGGTAATATAATTTAATAGACATTATTACATATAATATTAAATAGTAATAATTATTAGATATTCATATAGTATTACTTTTTATTATTTTATATAATAATAATCATTTTATATAATTTAATACATTTAATAAAAAAGAATAATCATCGTATTGTAATATAATAAGAATCGTACAGTTATAAGAATACACATTTAACATAATTATAAAAAGCAACAAAATAATAATTGTAAATAAATAACATAATAATAATAAGTACATAACATAATACTTAGAAATAAATAACATAATAATTATAAATAAATAACACATATATAATAATACTTATAAAATAACAATTATTACAAATAACGAATATTATATGATTATTACACACTATAATAATTGTATTCTTATATTATTAACTAGCTGCAAGTACCCGGCTTTGCCCGGGTTTAAAATAAGGTTTTCTGTAGAAGTGTACAAAACTGTTTATTTGCATGCAATAAAAGGGTACAGATAGACAACATTTTTGGCAGTTCCATTTGGAGTGTGTAGAAAAAGATTTTCCTCTTTGCCCATGAGAAAAGCATAGTGTCTGCAAGTCTATACCAGCAATCCAAAGAGACTGGCCCTGTGACTTGTAAGTCTGATAGATAAAAGGAACAAACAAGGCCGGACGTGTAATGCGCAATTTCGTTGGCAGCACCTATTCCTACTTTTTACAGCCTTGGAATTCAAATTCCTCTGTTTTGGTGTTGCTATATTTGGCTCTCTATGAATTATTGGCTACTTTCAACATAATTAGAAAAAAAATCCAATGTATTGTATTTTTTTGATATGCTCTGTTGAGTGTGTGTTTCAGTATGTGTGCATCTATTATAAATATTGTGCGTTTATTGTTTATAACTTTACTACTGAACAATTTCATTGTTTTTTCAATTTTTGTTTGAATTTTAAGATATAAATATGTTTTCATTGTTTATTTGTTGTATACAAGTTCATTAGAAATATGGTATGTTTATAAAATAAGAATTAAGATTAAATTTTTAAAAATATTAAGTGAAACTGGAAAAACAAATGTAGAACTGTAACTATATTGTAGACTTAAAATAGAAGAGTAAAATATTTTAGTTTATTGATATATTTTTGATTATTTGTAATTTTTAGTAAATTTTTATTAATCCTTATAACATTTGAATCAGGTTTAGCAAATTTTTTCTAAACAGACACTTGAGGATTATTGTTACAAAATCCTTTTAACTTTTGTAGCTGAAATTAAATCAGATTTTCATTTAGAGCAATATTCTTATATATATATATATATATATATATATATAGTATAATAAAATGAAAAAAAATAATAAGACAAAATTATACTACCCACAGAGCTAAATGATAGAAAACAGATTCTAAGAAACATAACTAGAAAAAATATTGATATATATATATAATATAGTAATTATATATATATATTATTCATAAAGAAAGAAAATTGTGTTTTATATTTATCTATATCATATTGACTGTTATAAAATGGTAGGAATTAGATCCATTGCCTTTTAAATACTGTTTAGAATTAAAATGATTTTCAGCTTATGCTAAACAAAAACTGACTTGAATTTCATATAATTTTTCAGTTAAAAAAACAGTCCAAAATTATGTTTATATTGTGTGATTTAGCTAATATATAAAGGGTATAATTTATATATTTTTCAGGTCTTTTCTTACTTTGCTGAAAATTCATTATAACCATTGTTCACAATAAGATTCATATTTCAGCTATGCTTAAAACGTGTGATTAAACGTAAAATTCTGTAGTATAAAACTGAAAAATTTTTTAAAAAATTATTAAAAAACATAGTATTATAATTATTTCAATTATCAATAGTATTGATGTACTTTTTAAAAAAAAATTTTTTTAAGTAAATTTCATGAAACAGTATTATTATTATTATTATTATTATTTTTTAGCTATATTGAGTAGAGATCATTTTAAAATAAGTTTTCAGTACTTCAAAATTAATTATTAATGGCAGGAAAATAATGATAAATTTTCAAAATACCCTAATGTATATTTTGCTTGGAACACATATTCCAGTAAAAACAAGGTTTTGATATAGGTTTTGAAGAAGAAAAAAAATTTTCTTACAGAATTCTTTTTTTAAAAAAATAAGATTTCTAATAATAAGAATATATTATTATTATTACATGACAGTGGCTGTTTTCTTTCATTGAATTATAATTTCTTGAAATAAAAATTTGAATTTGATGTATTGAGATATACAAATTAAATATTTGTTTTAAAAAATGAGATTGATTTTTCCTGAAAATTTTACTTCAATGAAGAAAAATGTTAAGTTTTTCTTCCTCCTTTTTTTTTTTTTTAATTTAGGGGTTGTTAAAAAGAAGGATTAATACATTTTTTCTTTCTTGTGTTTAATTCCTTTAATAATTTCCTTTGAACTTGATTGTACATTATCCCAAATTTCCCGTTACTGTTCCGAATGTTCAGTGCTTGCTTCAATTTTTCACTACTCGGTTTTAGTCCCAAATTTATAGCATATATATTTTTTTAATTATCAATGCTACACTGTCCAGAAATGCCTTCACTTAGTCCAATAAGATGTGCCAATTTCAGAGGTAGAAGGAAATATAACTGCATATTTTAATAAGAACCTGAAGTTATAATTGTTCAAATGTTTAAAGCTGTCGGTTCCCCATTTTTTCTTCCTGGCACTAAGACTGCAACTTAGCTAGTATTTAGCACCATGAACAATTCAGCAGCTTTTGTAACCAAACTGCCCGGACTTAAATAAGATCATAATAGAAAAAGATGCTCTGAAAAATATTCATACTTTTTATATTATGAAGGTACTTCAAAATAATTTAGAAGGGTTGCAGATTTATTATTTTTTTAAAAAATGAATACTGAATTTTAATTTGTTCTTTATATAAGTATTAAAAACATATCATTATTAAAAAATAAAACAAAAATTGTTATTTGGGTATAAATATTTCTTGACCAACATACTACCTCCACACCACAGTAACTAAAAATAATTTATTTGTAAAAAAATCTATATATATATATTACATTTTGAACTTCAAAATCTTTATATTGAAGCAGCTATTCATTTTGAAATGGCATTTTTGATAGGAAGGAATAATATTTGCTCACTATTCCCTTAACTATTTTTTATTTCAATATATATAAAATTTAGTGAGGAAGTATTTGATGTTATAATTTACTGTTGTGTGTGTGTTGAATAATTTTTTAAAAAATTGTTTCATATGTATAAAATTTCTATCAATATATGTATAAAATCTCAATAACTTGACATGCTATTCTTTGTATACTTTTTATGTGGAGGATTTAATCAGATAACATTTCATTCTCCTAAATTCCACACATTCACAACAGGAAGCTGTGATTTTTAGAATTTCAGTGTTGACTGAAATGTTATATTTCTTTGTGTATTCAGTTTCTTTTATTTTATTTAAACAAATATGTGAATGCAGTTTTTAAATTTCTTTTTTAAAACACTACTGTCTTTCCAACTCTAACTCAGGGATTATATTTCTGAAATTTTAAAAGCATTTTAATAAATTGGGTACAATTCAGGATTAATTAGAATTTTAAAACTTATTGCTGAAGTTATTTTAAAGTTCAGATTTTAGATAATTTCCACAGCCATATACTATTTCAAATTTAATGTATTATTGAACATTATGTGCCTGGACAAATTATGCTCACAAAAGGGAAAATCACTACCTTAGTTTACTAGAAGAAAGTGGCAAAATCTTTGCTGTGTGTAACTCAGTAACTTTAAATTAAGCACATGAAAACTGAAAATGGATGATATTGGATTACTCCAATAATTCTCAGTCCTTTCTATTAAAAAAAAAATTAATCAAAATAATGGTTGAATGTAAATTTAATTTGTCGTTCTTTTTTTTCTCTTTCACTATTTACATTTATTTCAAAGTGAATGCTTTTTCATACTTTTGATTTTTCTATCATGTTTCTATTCAAATTAACTTTTCTGATATTTTATTTGGAGGATTGCTATGAAAGAGACGAAAGTGTAGTTCTACAATAAGATAATTGGATCCTCCTAGACCAGGAAAAGGGAAGGAATCTTAGGACCAATCCTTAGAAACTTCTCACTCATCTCATGATTCACATGGGGGGAGGGGGCTATTTTACGACACCGACACTCGAACATAAACGCGCCTTAATTAGCTTGTTAATCCTCTTAGCGGTTTGAACGTCTTTTTCCGCACGTCTAGAGATGCTTCGAAAACGCACCACACGTCTTTTTCTGACTTCAAGAGAGTGCTTCAAAAGCGGGTAGGCCGTGTTTTTCTGAAATCTTTTCCCCTCTTTTATATGGTTTAACACCATGAAAGATAATTAGGGAGGGTTGGGACGACACAATGGTCACTGAGAGGAAGTTTTATTGCTCTCGGGGAACCCTGCGTTTTGACCCTGAAGCAATCGTAAAAAAGTTGGGAAGAATTTCTTTAGACCCCTTAGTGAACGAACTATAAGTTAGTGTTTGTAATTTAGCTTCATTTGAGATATTATTGCGTTTGAATTAAATAAATTCTTTTTGTACTTTTAGCAATTTAACTTTTTTTCCTCAAGTTTTGAAAAATGTTCCAACGTAGAAATAAAATATTATATAACTCACTTTTGATTTTATATTAATTTGAAGTTTTAATAAGTTGGGACTGTAATCTGCTATTTTATATAGTTGGACAAATAACTTTTTAAGTATATTCTCTTTGCTTGATTAACTTGTATTATTTTTCTTCATCTTAAAATGATTGAAACGGAAAATTAAGTTTTTAAACTACATAAATCTCTATATAATATCTAGAACTATATTTAATTGCTTCATTTTTCTTCTCTTAACCCATGTTTTCAGTTTTTTAAACCATGATTATTTCATTATAAGGTGTCAAAAAAGTTAATAAGAAACCGAACGCTTCAAAATTTAAAACCTTTTTAAACTTTCCAACTACTAAAAATGAATAGTTTCTAAACTTTTGCATCAAATTATTTGTAAAAAATTCTTAAGCTTTCATAAAAATAATAATGGAAAAACTAATTCAGATCCATTATTTTTTTATAAATTTTAAAGCCAGATGTTCAGGGCGCGTATTGTTACAATACACCAAATTATATTTGAATTAAAAAAAAATGCTTGAGTTTCAGTTTACTTCAGAGAAAACATGAATGAGGGGTTTTTTATACCAATTCATTTTTTTAACCTTGAATATTTGAATAAATAGTAATTAAAAATATTCGGATGCATTACAGTTGACATTTACGCATATAAATAAATATAAAGATCAATTTTAAATTTTTTTAAAACATATTTGTTCATGCAAAATTTCTAAATATTTATTTTTTTAAAGCTAACTGAAGAACAAGTAATTA
>BMAO01001637.1:0-20781 GCA_019973975.1 Trichonephila clavata | reverse complement strand
CCTTACCCTTTAATTCGTCACCGCCCTAAAAAGCACGTTGGGTGAATCGAAGGGGTGGGGGAATCATTGTGAAAAGGGGGAGAAGCACAAAGAAATGAGTACTCTGGGGTCGTCATGCCACGGTAGCCCTACATATACACTGATAGGTCACCGCACTCGGGGTTGCTTCAGAGCGAAATCACGCCAAATCGCTTGACAACTCGCCAAAGCGTGATTGCTGTTGAAAGTTTTCTACAGTGTGACGTCGCAAATTGATAGTTCTTTCGCGCGCTGGTTAACGCGCCCTATGGTTGCTAAACTGTTAATCTCACTTGACCGGACCTACTTTTGGGGGATTTATCATCATCCCGGTGGCGAGAAAAAGAGGAGGAATGTATTGTTTTTTGCTTCTTTTTTTCTCCTGCTAAGATTTTGTGTTGCAAATGGGTATTCTTTGTTCGAATTCACCTGTGAGAAAAAGCGTTTGTTTCGAGAAATTTCCAACCGTTTCAGATAATTGTGTGATTGTTTTAGAAGTATTGTAGTGGGAATTTGCAAATTTTTTCTTTTATTAAATATATTTGGTGTCTGTGATGTATTTATTGTGGGTGTTACTAAATTCATTCACGGATTAATAAAAAAATTTTTAAAAAAGGGAAAATATATTTTTTTGCTAAATTTATTCTCTCCCAGTCCTTTTTTTTTTTTTTACAGAATAAAAAAAATTAGAGTATATTTTTGTGTTAGTTTTTTAAAATTCTTGTCTGCTGTTCAGTTCTTGAAACGGACTCAGTATTTGATTAAATGAGAAATTAATTTTTAGTATTTTCATTGGAAAGAATATTTTATCCCCTAAATTTTCGATATTATTTAACATAAAAGCTATACAAATGTATGGAAAATATTAATTGTATCCTAGAAATGAGTTCCACAAAAAATGGGGGAGTATCTATAGTTACATTTGCTGTAATTTTCTTTATTTTACATTTTAAACATCTAGAAAAACGTTTCTCCGTAAACTAGTCATAAGTACAAAAATGGACAAGTTTTCTTTTCTTTGATAACTATCGTTTATAAGATGTGATTGGTAATTTTTTTTTTTTAAAGCACATGTTTTGTATGCTGATTGCAGAATAAGTTATTATTTTTTTCTCCATAAAATTCAATATAAATCATTAACAAAGATAAACCCAGAGAACATTATCAACATTTTACCATTATTAAAAAATGATTTTTTAAAAATTATTTGAGTAATCAGTTTATTGGCAGGTGTCTGATTTCTTCGTTCTCTGAACTGAACTACTCTGAATATGTCTAATTTGTTTTCACTTAAGAAAACGGGGTTGAGATGTTATTAAAGGGATGTATCATATATCTGTTATTAATTTTTCTTCAAAGAAAAAGTAATCCTATAAGTTTTAATAATCAAGTTTTAAAGTTTCCATGGTTTAATTTTTACATTCCATCGCCTCCCTTTATTTCATCGATCTTTTTATGCTACCTGAGATTTTCCTACGCCCCCCGCCCCTTCATGTTAAGCTTTAGAATTCCTTTTTGTTTTCTAATTTCTCAGTTATCATGGAAAATTTTCGGAAACATCTGTAGTCCGGTAAAATGCTCTAGATTTCGATTTTAATATAAGGAAATGTTTTATTCTGTATGAAGTAATAGATGTATTTATCACCATTTATTGGAAATTGCTTCAGATATAATTCTATTGATCTTAATTAAAGTAAAATTAATGGGCAGTCTTGCTTAATGCAATTGTGAATTTAATTTTCTTTGAAGAATTCTTTAGAAAATCTTTCATGTGAAATTAATTTCGTATCGTTTAAGATAAAGCCAATAATGTATTTCCTGCATATAGTGTTATATGGGTATGGGCAAGTTCTTGAGAGTATTTTGGAATTTTTCTCGTGCATTATCATAGTTAATCTTGAATGGGGCCCAGTGGCGCACACTAGGGGGGTGTCCTGGGGGTCCGGATACCCCCTTTCTTTTCGATTGTTGATAATCTATATATATGTTTGTAACGTAAAATTTAATTAAGTACTTTTAATCAACAATTTATTTATTAATTAATGCTAATTATTAATTCAATAATTTATTTTTTACTGTTTTTGTTAACAAAATCAGAGAATCAATTGTTGTTGTCTTGAGGTATCATACGAGTTGGGGACTTTTGACCACGGACTCCCCCTTGAAAAATTTTGTGTGCGCTAATGATGGGGCCTATATCAAAATTCCTGGAAGGACCCTTTTTGAGGCCCCTTAAAATTTTGCGATGTTTTTCATATATATTTTGGGGCCCCTTGTGATTGATACGGTGGTAGTAGCTAAACCTTTGATTCTATGTCATCCTTAAAATCTCACTCTTTAATTATAATTTGATGTAAGTTAACAGAGAGAGAGAGAGAGATGTGATGACTAATTCATTTAATTCAACTTCCTAAATCTTTACTCTGTTCTATAAATTTTAGTGTAACATTAAATTTGTTTCTTTCGGAAAAGTTCATTTTTAAATATTTATCTTCAATACGATATTGATATCAAGTCTTCCACTGACCAATTTTCCATTATTATGTTATACAAACCTTAACTCAGTCCAGTAATTCATTCATTCATCTCTTAATTCTCAGATGGTTTTTATCCCAAATCCCCATAAACGAAAAATCCGATTCTTCAATTTCTGACATCCAAAGAGATTCGATTATTGATTTCAGCACTAACTGTCACGAGAGACTACAAACGGAGGTCTGAGTATGAGCAATTGAACTGAGGGAGTTGAATCCACTGGGAATCTTCTGCTACATATTTACGCCATTAATTGCAAAATTCTGTTCTCGAAGGGGGAGAAAAAGAACACGGATGATAGAGGAGAGAAAAGTTTTACTCTGCCCCTTGCCTCTGTGCTGTCACTTCCGATCTGAGAGCTCGAGAGTTGAAAGCTTACTAATATCTGCGTATTTGAATATAGGAAACCCATTAGCAGTTTGTTAAATCGAGATAAAGGGAAAATGGTTTATCGATTAGTGATCGAATCGATTGGAAATTCTGTGTGTGGACGCGAACACTTGTTAACATCGTGTTAAAAGGTTGTCTAGTGTGTGTGCGTTTTTAGTTGATGGAGGTGCGTTTGAAATTAAGTTTGATTGGTACTTTGTCCGACTGATTAATCTGTTAAAATGTGAGTTAGTGCTTGGGTCTCTAAAAGTAGTTTTACGTGTGTGCATTAACTATTTGCTGTGCAGGGTCATCGCTTTGGGAATTTTTCTGGGATTTGAGATGATGAAGGTGTATTGGAATCGGGTTTGACAGTTACTTTGTCTAGAAGATGAATCTATTAGATTATTATAAATGCTTGTTTCAAAGTTGTTATTGATTTTAAGGTAATACTAATGATTAAAATTTGGAAGCCTTTTGATAAGGAACACATTTGTTGTGCTACAGACAATTTTTACCTCTATTTTACATTATGGCTTTCATCGTATTTTGTGACCATGGTGTTGTGGTTGCGGACTCGTTGTTGGCGAGTCATGAGTTCGAGCCTAGTGCCACTGAAGACCTGTCGTATAGAGAAGGGGGGGGGTAATACATGTTTAATCTGTTGAGGATCAAAGTCCTCCTGAAGTCAAGGAGAGGTGAGTTACTTAGAATAGGGGCTAACCAGTGGTACACACAAAGGGGACCCCTAAGTGGTACACTTAGGAATCCGGAACACCCCCCCCCCAAGCCTTGAGTTTTTTTTCGATTGATGTAACAAAATTTAATAAAGTACTTGCAATTAACAATTTATTGTATTAATTAATGCTAATTATCAATTTTTGTTAACAAAGTCGACAAAATCAGAAGAATAAATTTGTGTTGGTCTTGAGGTATGATACGAGTTGAGGGACTTCCGACCATGGACCCTCCCCCCGGAAAATTTTTGTGTGCGCTACTAGTGCTGACTCAGGTGTCATTTTCGTCACTTGACCGGGGTTCAAAATTACGAGGTCCGTCGCCAATAGCGCTCGTATTGCTTTGTAGGGCGTTGTTTTACTTACACGTCGGTTTACTTAAAAAAAATGTGCCTTTTTAAATGTTGGTTCCCTTTTGAAATATGGGATATATGTTTTGAATAATTTTTCAATAAATTTAGAACTACCATCGTTATTGAATTCAAATACATTAAAAGTATCTTACTGCATACTTTTATTGTCATTAAAATTATGCAAAGATATTCAATGTATGTTAAATTTTTAGAATTTGTGTGTTTATAATATTCTGAAGTAATTTTATCAAATAGTTATATCACTTTTGCTATCACTTTTTTTTACCGGTTGTTGTGAATCTGGCTATGTTTTAACTAATATGATGCATTCATTGGTGATTGGTCTATATTTAGTAATTCTGAAGCTTTTCTGATTAAAATGGCATCAGTAAGCGAAGTTAAGTGTTTCCATGCTTTTACTTCGAAGGAAAATAAGTTTAGGAAGCTATGATCGAAATTGCAAAATGTATCATAGAGCTAGTATTCTGACATTACCGATATTGTTTGTCGTTCAATTTTTTTATAAGATTACATCTAGTTATGCAATTATAAAGTTAAATATAGCTATATTCTATTATGGCTTCTATATTGATGAATCAAGTTATGTCAAAATTCTTGCAAATGCTTAGGTATCGGGGGTGAAAATGGCGAGATTTTTTTTTAATGAATTGAAAGTTTTTTTTAAAAATCTTACAAAGCTTTTCATTTGAGAATCCCTTGGAGTATGAATGCCAATTTTAAAACCACTGATGTATAAAATTAAAATAATTATAATAATAATAATTTTAAAATGTACTTCTCGTAACAAGAAACGACGAAAATTTCATTTAAAAGAAAATACATAAACTTTTTAGCTATATGTTTAATATTTCAGAACACTTTACTATAATATCCTCCCAATTAATTTTAGCTCGAAAGATTTGACAGTAATCAACACACAGTCAATAAATAAATGACTTAAAATTAACCTTAGAGTACATCTTCCTCTAATAACCTCGCCATTCCGTATCTTTGTTCTTTTGATTTCATTTCTGTTAAGCCAAATTAGATACTTTGATTCATTGTCCCTTTTCACCCATTGAGCTTTTATTTCATTACATTTAATTTCCGCGAGAATTCTTTTGTTACGATAGAGAAAATTCTGAACACCGTAATACTTTTTGTTGAGGAACATTCCATTTTCTATTCCATATTATTATTTTTAAAACCTCAAGCACGGTTCCAGTTAGCTAGATAATTGAAGCCGATTTATTTATTGTCATGTTAAAAGTCTTCTCTAGTTAATCGATCAATAAAAGCTTCTCTTTTATATTAGAATACTCTTTTCCTTTCAAATGAGAGAACTAATGGGCCCAAGAATTCATTCCCCTTTTTAGCGTTTTTAACTCTCCTAAGGAGCTGCGTTTTCTGGTGGTGGATTGCATTGTTGTTTTAAATTTTCTTGCTCTGCACTTGAAATTGTTGAAAAGTAGTTGATTAAAAGGGATATTTTTTTTTGCGTGTTTTATCCGAAATGCTTCTCTGTATCCTTGTTTAGCAGTACTTTACAAAGTAAGAAATACTCATGTATTTAAAGGTGTAAATGATTTTTGAAGTTTCTAATAATATGTTTGAAAATTTCTTTACACTAATTAAACGCGTAAGTAGTTTAAAGTATTTTAAAAGAAATGTAACCCTCGAAAATGTTAATTAAATTGCACATTATATTTAGAAAAGAAAAGATTAAAAGCCAATCTGGTGTTGATGTGATGTATGTGTTGCTTGTCAAGTAGTAAAGTGATGTTTTTTCGAGAAGAAAATTGAATTTGTGTTCAATTACATTTTTTAAACAATTTAGTAGCAGAAAAAGTGGTTAAATGAAACCATAAAACTAGTTGAATTAATTGTTGATTTAAATTTAAAGTTTTTTCTGCAGTTTTTTTTTTAAATTTTAAATATCTTAAAACTAGATTTGCTTAAAATAATTTTTAAAAAACTAAATGTATAATCTTTTAAATTTTATTTTATGCATTCTTTGTTTCTTACATTGAAACTTAACAAACAGTGATAGAATTAGAACTCTAGTAAGTACAAAATTGTTTGGGGGGGGGGGAATTGCACGATAATTGCTGTTGAAATTGAATTATGCTTGTGGATGTTCATGTTTTTTTGAAAAAAAATTAAAACTGTTATAAAACTTACAGGCCTTAATAATTTACGTAGGATTATTTTTTCTCGATGCTAATTGCACTGATATGAATTATTTTTAAGTGATTTTCTTGTTATTAGCAGAATAATATCAATGAATCGAATAAAATTTAACAAAATAGTTTTTCTTATTAAATATTTTGTGTGTTTGGTTTATCTGATTTGAAAGACTTATAGCTTGTCTTGCTATATGTGTTTCAAATTTAATTATTACTGTTTTATTGCAAAAAAAAAAAAAAAAAAAAAAAAAAACAGTTTTAAGAAATATTTTCAAAGTGGTATAAAATCTCAAAACTTTTAAAAAATGAATATGGTTATGCTTTATAGAATTCATTATAGAACAAGAAATGAGTCTGAAAAGATTACATTTTAAAATCGATATTCCAATAAAATATTTATTCTGAAAAGAGTTTTTTTTTATACGATTCAATTATTATTATTTTGAAATTTTGATTGTAAAATTTTTATTTAAATGCAATTTTTTGTATACTTTTTAAAAATATGCTTTTAGCAACAACAAAAAAAAAAAGGTTATTAATTTATTGTAATTTGACAAAAACGAAATTATTAGCCTTGTTCTAAATCATGTTAGGAATTTTTAAGAGAATATCTAGAATAACTTTTTTAAAGAAACAAATACTGTTTCATTAATCATCCACGCTTTGGAATTCCATTAAATTTCCAGCAAATTGTATATTCTTCACTGCCCTGCTTATGTTGTTACTGCTGATCTCCTAAGTACGCTGTTTACACGTCAATTTATAAACCACTCTAAATCCATGTCAAGGTTCTCCATAAGCTCACCGTAATCTAATCCCGAACGTGTCGATATGCCACTTAGCGATCGACAGCCAAATCTAGTAACCTGAGTTCGATATCAAAATGGTAAAAGAAGGGGAGGGGAGCCATTGCACGAGGAGAGTGAGTCACTCCCTCCCCATAGCCTTGAAAACATCGAACTGCTGCGGGGAGTTCGTTTTGTCTTCTGTAGCCTCACCCCATCCAATGAGGGAGGGGAAGTTTTTTTTTTTCCTTTTATTTTTCTGTTTGATCCTGCTATCCCTCCTGTTGTCCTTTTCCTCTCATTGCTGAATCCACTCTTCGTAAACAAGAGTGTTTATTGGGTTGTTTTGTGGTCCGTTGGACTCACGTGTGCTCTCTGAAGTTTCAGCAGAGTAAGTAGCATGGACCGCGAGATTCTTTTAACGTACGGCCTATAATGATGTGGTTAGTGAGATATATAAATCAGAAAAGATGGTTATTCTTCGTGGAATATTTTTGGAAAAAAAAAGGTGTTTAATCAGTTTCCAATTCATAATTTTATTTTGTCATTTCAATTAATCAAACTCATTACTGATTAAAATTATTCATAGCAAATGTTTTTCTCGATTTCTTTCACAATAATTTGATCAATTAAATTAATTTGTTTCTCTTTTGTTCACATGTTGACTAGTTTCATTATTTTGAATCGCGATCAAATGAAGAGGTTAGTACATTCATGGGTTTACATCAACAATGCTCAAGACGTTGATCAACATTGACCAATAGATTCTGTCTTTGAAAATCGCATGTGAAATAAACCTCCAAGTCAACAAACAATACAATCGTACTTTACATGTATTGTAGTCACGAGTTTTGTATTTCATGTAGCTTCACTTCTTCTTCCATAGTCGCTTTATGACATATTTGTCATGAAAGGCACCCATTGCATTTCCCTTTATTTTTAAATATGTTTTGATTTAATATGTAGCATCTTCATTATAACTATACCTCTGTTGTTTAGATATCGAACTCTTGGCTCTTTTTAATAAGGAATTCCATACAGTGGCGTAACGGAGGATTATGGATCTCCCTGCTAAGTCATGAGTTTGTGCCTTAAGCCGGATCTTACGAAGGACTGCAAAACCATAAGATAACATAGATTTTGGGCCCCCTAGAATCCTGTCCCCCCGCGATGCGGTTGTTCGGGTGTACGTTACGCCACTGAGTATTGGGAAAACTACTTTATTCGTTAATTTCTCAAATCAACTTAAATAAATTATTTCAGTATGAAAAGCAATTCAGACTGTGATTACATCCATAATTTTATCAAAACAGAGTCCTGTTGCTCAAATGCAGTGTATTCTTTTGATCTCAGTCCACATCCAACCATTGCTAACTGCAACACTTCTTTTCTTTGATTTCCCTCCCCCTCTTCTCCATCATCCATGTGGCATCAGTCAGTGGCTAAACGCAGAATATTAGCCTCCCCCCGTCAGGTTTTGGACCCCAAGTTGGATCTCACAAAGGATTACAATTTGGTGTCAATCACGCTTCGGGCGCCCCTAAAACCCTGCCCCCCCGCAATGGAGGGGGTGTACGTTACGCCACTGGTATCATTAGTGTGGTTGTCGTGGTCACGAACTCGTGAACGGCGTGTCATGAGTTCGTGTCCTAGTGCCACTGAAGATCCACCGTGTAGACAGGCTGAAGCACGTTAAATCTGCCGTTACTCAAAGTCCTCACGTTGTGAAATAGTTTGGAGTGAGGGGTACCCCACAGAGTTCAGAAATTGTTCTCGTCACTTGACTGCGGTTCAAAATTACGTGAGCTAATAGCCCTTGTGCTGCTCTGTAATCAAACGTTACAATCACTCTTCATCCCCCACCATTCATTGGAAGTATTGCTCTTAATTGATTTTTACACATTTTTATTCTCAAATTCATTTAAGAAAAGAAAGATCAAAAGAAACAATTCAAGTTATCGTGAAATGCTCATCTTATTTTAATTTTATTCAATATATTCCTAGTAAATAAGTATTTCTGGATTGAAGTTCCTTGGGCTATATTTCTTCAGTATCGGAATGTAAGATTTGAACCTTTTCCTTTTTTTTTTTTGCTTCAGTGATTTTCTGAAGCTCTTAATTATGGCTTTTTCTGCAGCAATTAGAGCATATTTATCTGTTTAAGTCTTTAGACAGTATATTTTTGGCCTTACCTTGAATAACACATGTTCCTTAAATAATCGCTATGAATTGTAGATAAGTTTTTTTCTTCTTTGGTTCGGTGAATTCTGATAACATCAAGAAAAACATTCAATAACTACAGTTGTCGTTACTTTTACAGTGTAAATGAGTGAACTATTTCACGGTCAGGTCAGTAATTTGAGGTTTTTTCTATCGAGCAATAAGATGATCTTTGAGTCAACTTTGTTTTTGTTCGAAAAGATATAGAGAGTGAACCAAAAGTCTTGCCTTGATTATAAATATTTATTGTGTTCAAGCTATTTTTATACTAGACTCGATTCATTTGACGTCATAATCACATGACAATACGCTCAACAAATTCCCACGTGTTTGACTTGACTGAATATTTTGGCGGTATTTTCGGATTTGCATCCATTATCATACAACAAAATAAAATCCTTTCTTTCCTGTAACTTAAAAAACAAAATGCAATTTTTTTTTTGCATTACTGATAGCTTTATAAATTAAAAAAAAAAAATTTCACATTAATATTTCTTTATTTTTATTGCAAAATTACAATTTGTAAATTCTCGGAATACTTATCGTTAAATTATGTTGCTTGGTTATAGATTCCGGTCGCCAAAAACACCTATCGCTAAACTAAATTGCTTAGGAGCGCTGAATTAATCTTTTACTTTAGGGGGTCTTCAACCTTTTACGCTGGAGGGCCAAATCAATAAATTTATAATGATCGGTGGGCCACACGACTGTCTAAAGATATAGTAGTCAGGGAATTTATATAAAAAGGGGTGGTTTGTTTTGCAAGACCACTACTGATTTTAAGGGGAGAGGTGGGGTTTACAGATTTGTATGTGTATATATCAATAGCGCACGCAAACATTTTTCAAGGGGGGAGTCCATGGTTGAAAATCCCCCCCCCCCAACTCGTATCTTACCTCAAGACAACACCAATTGATTGTTCTGATTTTGTTAACAAACAACAGTAAAAAATAAATTATTGAATTAATAATTAACATTTATTAATAAAATAATTTGTTGATTACAAATACTTAATTAAATTTTACGTTATATATATATATATATATATATATATATATATATATATAGGATTATCATCAATCGAAAAAAATCAAGGGCTTTTGGGGGGGAAGGTCCGGACCCCCAGGACAACCCCCTTGTGTGCGCCACTGGTATATATACCAGTGGTATATATATAATCGATGTCAAAAAAGTTGAATGGAAGTCGAATTACTATGACTTGCAAATCTGTTAAAAATAAAAGTCCACCATTTTTCAGAAGATTTCTAAGATTTTATGCATAGTCAGATTTTTTTTTTAATATTTAAAATTATTTAAAATACAGTGAAATTTTTGAAATATTCGTCGATTTTCTATCTCAAATGGATATTAAACACATCAGTGAAATGTTTTAAATACGTTTTTTACAACAAAACGTAGAGAAGGCCATTTTTTTTAATATTGAAAATGCCTCAAATTCAAATGAGAGGCCACTAAAATTCACCCAGCGGATCACGGGTTGACGCGATTCCTACTGTACTTATAAATTTAAACATAAAATAAATAATGCATATAAAAATATTATAATTCCCGTTTAAAACTTTTTTTCATTTCATAAAAATGAATTTGTCGCCATAAACAGAATAAAAAAAAATAGTAGAATTACAATAAAAAAGCTGAATAACAATCATATAAAGCTGTCTTACTTATTTTTTCCAAAAACAATAAGAAGAAAAATCATTGTTTTAATTTACACCTACCATCCTGCAAGATATCGAAACCGGGGGGAAAAAACCCGTTTACTGCGCTATGACGACATCTCAATAATAACTTAAACCGATTTAAAATCTCGGTGAAGAAAGTCATACACATTCCGAAATAAATCTTGCAGACAAAAAGCATCGAGCAACATTCACTCTTTCGAGAGCAAATCTTGAAAAAGCTGCGACTTTTCCAAATTTAAACCCACCTCCATCCCCAATTTTGATTTTTCTATCTTTATTCACATTCCGCACGTTCCAATTTCCCCTGCCGAAAACACCCACGCGTTCGAAAACGCCCCTGCATCAGTCGCCCTCATCCCTGGTGGGCGATTCGGAACATAGGGGGCGGAAGAGGAACAAACTTAGTTTTAATTTTTATTTTTTACTGCCCCCTCGATGATGTGTATTCTCCCTCTTCAAATTATTGATTCAGTGTTCAGTGGGTGCTAAAAAAGATCAATTATTATCCTGGATTGTGGAAAAACGAATATCTAGCCATCAGAAATGGAGATTGTCCGTAAATCATTCTTTTTCCTTTGATCTACGGTCATATTTTTCCCTCGCCCTCACCTTTATTATTTTTAGGAACGAAGTAAGAAAAATAAAAAATCTTTTTGACAAACGTGTGACTGATTTTCTAATGAGAAACGGGTTAATTTTTTATATATTTTGAGCATAGAGGCATATTTTAAAACATAACATTTATAAAAAATAGAACGTTTCTTTTTTTTTCTATAAAAAAATTTTTTTAAAAAATTTTCTTAGTGAAAAAATTAATTTTTTAAATCGTATCCAAAAGGATAAAAATGTAATTTGTTTTTGTGTTTTATCAAATTCATTTGTTTAATGTTAATTTTTAAAATATACTGATTTATTCTCCAATTTAAAAAGAAAAAAAAAATACTTATGAGATATTTCTCTTAAAGTGCTTACAATTTTTTAAGTTGTTATTGTTCGGCACATTTATATGTCAAAATAATTTATTTTAAAAAAAATTGTATCAATGGATCGTCGATAATTTCTAATGTTTCACGAATTGAATCAATATACGAAATATAAAATAAATGAACCTTTGTTATAAAAATAATTTACTGGCTCTAACCATTTTTCACGTCCGAAATTTTTACCTTTTAAGACTGATTTCACTTTACACTAAAGAATAGAACTTGAAATTGGAACATCTTTTTTCACGTCGAAATTAGCCCCATATTTATTTTATTCTGATTTCACTAACCAATAAAGAGCAAGGTATAATATAGAAGTTTGGAGAGTTGGGTACCAACTGAGATATCGTTCCCGTAACTTGAACTTACATAAGTTCAAAATCACGAGGTCCACTGCCAATTGTTCTCATGTTGTTTCAGAGTGTCACTTTAATAAGCAAATCAATCAATTAACCTATAACGAAGAGCGTATATTAATATACTACTTATTCGATCGCCTGATTTGATTGAATCTATTTGTACTAGTGTAATGTACTAGTTTGTACTAATGTATATTTCATCTCCTATACCTTAACGCTAAATGATTTTTCACTTAGCATATTATTTATTGATCAAACATCACGAATTCGCATAACAATTGGGATATTTTTCTGCCTGAAATTGTGTTCTAAATTTGGTTCAAGCTCTTTGAGATTATTGAATATGTACTATCTTATCAAGGCGAGATATAATTCCTTAAATTATCAAAAATAATTAAAAAATATCCTTTAAAATAAGCATATGTAGGTTTA
The DNA here is from genome assembly GCA_019973975.1 of Trichonephila clavata. Lineage (NCBI taxonomy): Eukaryota > Metazoa > Arthropoda > Arachnida > Araneae > Nephilidae > Trichonephila > Trichonephila clavata. The sequence continues at coordinate 8,101 of BMAO01001637.1, read as the reverse complement.
GATAAAAACATTTTTCACTCTTAGAATGTTTTAAAATTTTGAGAAAGGTTGACAATGAGACACGAGATAAGAGTTAAAACAACATGAGTTTCACCAAACATCTTTGAGATTATCTTCACCTTACATCAAATCACCTTAACCAAATTTGAAACAAACTTTCTGAATTTAAAAAAAAAATGTCCCAAATTTTGATATAAATTTGTCATTACAGCATATACATGCGTTAAGTATATACCAGAGGTTCCCAAACTTTTTTGTCTCATTGACCCCTTGCCATGTTTTCGTTTTTTAATAGACCCCCTACTTAAGTATACCTGATAATGAATTTTTGCAAATTTATCAACTTAAATATCTTTTTGACAGCTGGTATAGAGCTAAACTTACTTTAAAATATTTAAATTTCTAGCTGTCGTGAAGTACAGAGTTTAAAATCTAAGGCACACACGTTAATTAAGTAAGAATTTAATTAATACTTAAAATAAGTGTTACACATGAAGTAATTGATCAACAAACAAATGCTTTTAATGGGAGAGATGAATCAGAGCTTTATTCATTCTGGTGCTTCTAAAATTGCTGATATCCGTTTCTAAATTTTTAGTTAAGATCTTCTTAGTGCCTATTCTGACCAGTTCCTTTTGTTTTATGACATTTGTTTTTTTCTGTCAATGTGACTATATTAATTAATTGCCTATTGTGGTAATATCATATATATAGACAAAACATTCTCAAACCTAGCTTCAAAGTCTAAATAAAGGACATTTACTTGTTGAACGAAAGTTAAAACGTCCTTTACCTGGAAGATTGTTTGTGACAAATCGAAACTAGAAAAATTCGGGACTTCCAATATTATACTCTCCTTAGTTTAATTACTGCAAGAAATGCAGAAATGAGATGGTCCTTGTAACTGCAAATTAACTTAATTAAATTTAGTAAATAAATCTGTTAAATAGGTAAATCTGGTTTCCACTTGATTAAATTTTCTTTTAATATGAAGTCATGATCTGGTTTACCAGAGTCACTAACATAGACCCCCATTTACACCTCATGGACCCCCAAATTATTTTTTTGGCTGACGTGGACCCCTGCCTGTTATCATAGACCACTTTGGGAATCACTGGTATATGCATTGTCTTAGAATCATTCCATAAGTATACAATTTTTCCCTAACATGTAAAATGGAAAATTCGTTTAGTATTATAGTATATATAGGAAAAGTAATTCACACGGAAGAAATACAAGGAAGGGGGGAGGGAGAATGGACTTATCAAAAATAAAAATAAGTAGTTTATCAAAATATGTTATTCTCTATTGGATAGCTAAGTTATGATATCACTTTAAAGTTGAAAGCATTTTTCTGTCTGGAAAAGTGTTCTATATTAGATGCTGTTATTTAGCATTACTCAAAAACAAACTTAAAGACGTTGGAAACGAAGCATCGTTCCAAATCTTAATTACATTTCTTCTGATCACCAAACACCAAAAACATTAATCAAACACTGCCAACAAAAAAAAAAGAACGATTCATAACTTGTCCTTATTTTCTTTCAACTCTCCCCTCGCGCACTATTTTTTTCTCATCTCGCCCGTTGTGATTTTTTAGATTAAAACAGCGTGTTCGAAAACACAAAAGAGCGGAATTGCAACGAGCACGTATCACGAGACATGCACACACAAAAAAGTTCTAATGTGTGGTGCTCTTCCGGTATGGAGAACGGGTTTTACGCAAATGTTTTTCCATTACACCTCCTGCTTGTTGCGAGTCCGAGTGTTTATGGCCCGGAATGATGGGGTGCCAATGTTAACGGGAGGTGGGTAACGATGATCCTTCTTAATCCCCTCACGTGGTGTCGACAAATTGCGACGCTTCTTGTAATTTACTAGCCAAGTTGAGTGGGTGATGGATTTTACAACTTGTTTTTGGTGTTAAGCAAATCATGAAGTGTTGTGTTTTGCTTAAGAGTGTTTACGTGTAATTGGTATCGTAATAGGTTAAACCAGGAATAGGGAGTTTGTTGCTTCAGAGTTATCAGTAATCTCGTAGAACATGAAATTTTTACAGAAAAAATTATTAATTTATTTTATTTATTTATTTTTTATTCACTTTTCTTGTGTGTTGTTAATTTCCCATTATCTGTAATTAAATTTCAAATAAACTATATGGATTTTTCCAGTAGCGCACACAAAAATTTTTCAAGGGGGGGGGAGTCCACGGTCGAAAGTCCCCCAACTTGTATCATATTTCAAGACAACACCAATTGATTCTTCTGATTTTGTCGATTTTTTTTAAATAAAAAAAACTGTAAAAAATAAATTATTGAATTAATAATTACCATTAATTAATAAAAATAAATTGTTCATTCAAGTACTTTACTTAAATTTTACGTTATATATATAGGATTATCATTTGAAAAAAACACAAGGGCTTTGGGGGGGGGGTCCGGATCCCCAGGACACCCTCTTGTGTGCGCCACTGGATTTTTCTGTTTCGATAACTACATTTAAAGTCTATTTCAATACTAATGGCATTAAAATATTTTCAGTCGGATCTCTATGTAATGAAGTCGCTAAATACCGAAAAAACCTCGTTATGTGAAAAATTCGTTAAACAAAAATTATCATTAATCGGAAAATGTTCATGGTTCAAAGAAAAAATTTGCAAAATAAAGGCTTTGTAAAATGGAGTCTGACTGTATTAACTTCTGAACTAGTTCAATTGTTGTTCAATATTATCTGTAACCAATGACGTAGCTAGTCCTGAGTGGACCCTAATCAAAAATTTCTTGGGGTCATTTTTTAGCCACCTTAATATTTCACAATATTTTACTTACATATGTTGGGGCTCCTGTGGGGCCCCGTATCATTGATACGGCTGATACAGTGGTAGCTATGCCCTTGTCTAGAATAGAAACAATTTAAAATTTTTATATATTGTAGTAAGGTTTTTTTCAGAAAGCTTGCAACATTTCCAGTGTCATATATGGAAACAAACTGGCAATTAAATTATGATATTTGTAGGTTATGCTAGATTAAAAGTGGTCTTATTTACATAACAGCCCATTTAAATGTCTTTGAATTATGTTTTTCCACTATCGGTTTTACTGTATCACTATTAGGTGCTTGTTTATACACTCTATTTAGGTCTGTTTCTAAAATTTGAAGGAGGGGGGGAACCGTGTAAAAAATAACTGTATATGAGAGAGAGAGATTGAAAATAAATTATTCTTAGATGAAATTTTTGATGTATGTAATGGTTTTCCTTCAATTTTTTTATACACGTATTCTGCAAACTTTCACCATTCTTATGCAGCGTGTGAGAATATTTCGAAGTTAAATTTCAACAAGTTGAAGCCACTATTATTACGTAAAAATCATGAAAAATAAAACTCTATGAATGCATCAATTTGATATACAGTATCAAAAAGAGCAATCAGAATAATACCTGATTCCTAACATTTTTGCTGTGTGTTTTAATTAATATTTTATTTATAAAGAAATTTAAATTTTAATGACTGGGAGTACTTAAGATTCAATTGATATTCGAAAAACATATGTAACTGTACAAAAATGTTATATGTACAATATAATTTACATTACTGTTTGTAAAATCATTGAGTGACAAACGAATTTGAGAAATGATTCTGTGATGTTTTGAAGTTTAATTGTTAGTGAATAATTAGAAAGATTCTTGGTTCTCTACCCTGGTTTATTTGAGAGAACATTATGAAATATATTGTGTATGCTCTCTCTCTTGGAAAATCTACATACCACGGAAAAATTCATATAATAATAATAGTAATTATGATCTATATTGCAAAACCCATTTACTAATAGTTCATTCTATTATCAACGATTATATAAAATTAAAAAATACTAAGAGACACTAAATATTTGGATACTGAGAGATTAAAATGGATTATTTTTAAAATGTAGTACATATATATAGTTAACAGCTTCATTCTTAGAACGATTAATTCGTTGTTCTTTGGAATTATCCCTCAAAATCGAATAAAAGGTAGTGTTTATGATATAAATTTACTGGTGATGATCTGTAGACTTTTGAATCCGAATGAAAATATGATACATCCGATAGCACGAAAGATGATCGAAAAGAGAAAAAAAAAAATATATTAAATCGCTCCAGTGCAAGATCCCATCCTAAGTCGCGCGAGCCTCTCAGGAAAGAAACAAAAGAATCACAAAAGCAGGAAGTGCACCTTTCCACTCACTCACAAAAACATGGTTGCTCGCTCACCTGTGCCCGTCGTCCAATAATCCCGCCTTATGATTTTCCAAAAGTCGCGGGGTATACGTAATACAACCAGCCAGCCAACAAAAAGAACAAGAGAGAATCAACCTTCCTCCCCGTCTTTAGATCACTCTCTCTGCGTAATTCATAGATCTCCCGTAGATGGCGCCACATTACTAATTTGTTCGCCGTAGACAAAAGAGCGTGAATCCGACCTCGCGGTTTGAACCGAGACGGTTTGAGAGTTCCGGTTTGTTTTCATTCAAGGTCGCACTGCTCTGGCGAACGGCAGTCAGTCAGTTTTGTGGTGATAGTTGTGTATGTGTGTCTTTCTTTTTGTTTCCGTCTTCTCTTTTTGCAACCAGCTAAACACTGTAGCATTATGGGCTGGCTGTTTGCCGCTGCGGAAGATTACCGAGTTAGTTCGCTCTCTCTGTTGCCTTCTTGATCAATTGATCATTTTCTTTGCTATTGATGGAGATAGGATTATTTTCATTGTGGTACTATGATTGAAAGCGCGCTTTTTTGAACACTGCCGTCACGTTGCCGCAAGGATTTTAACTCTCCATGTGCCTAAACAGAGAAACGTGAGTTATTTTTTTTTAATAATTGCAACTTTTTTTAATGTTCAGTTTTATTTAGTTTTTCCTCTTTCATTTGTTAATAATATATTGGATATTTAATTTTCGGTACAAATCGCTTAAATTATTTTTTGATAAACCTGAGGATTAAAGTTTATCTTAAAGTTTATTACACTTGATACGCTTTGATAGCTATTTTAATATAAAAGTGCATTGTAATTTTATTTTTTGAAGTTCTAATTTTGCCAAAGTTTAGTTGTTCCATTTTATTATTCGATGAATACCAGCTTATATTAAATGTTAAAATAATGCAATATAAAGCAATTTTTTAAAAACCTGTATTGTTAATTTTTAAAAATTCCATAGCATGCAAACTTTTAAAATTTGACCAAAAGAAAATTGTACACACTTTTTAAAATTTAAATACACACTTTTAAATTTCACAAATTCAATATGTTTAAACATGGAATTGTGTTGGAATACTTCACTTTTAAGATTGTCAATGCTTGTTATTTTTTTCTTCATTCATCTAATACTTCGTTCGTGCAATAACGCTTGGATCATTGGGGAAATATTGGAATTTATTTATTTATTTATTCCGAAAAAATCGTTAACTTAATGATTTCGGACTCGTCCCGCCAAAACTTTTAAAACATTCATATTGAAAAAATAGTTAAAAGCAGTAATATCAGAGATTGAATCCATAATATACTGATGGAAATTAAATTATTAACAATATTTCAATTTTATGTGGAGTAAAACCACTTTATTATTCTGGTCTCTCATTTTAAACGAGCACTACCGTACGACATGACAACTGTGTGAACTTGATTATTATAACATATAATTTTGGAAGTTATCACAAATTACCGGTTACCGAAATCGGTTGTTCTGTGCTCGAAACAGGTTTTTCCCTTGTTTCTAATCTTATCATTTAATGTCTTCTCTCGGATTAAGTGAAAAGAGAAAGTGTATTCGCTTGACTTTTTATATTAAAAATTTATCACCGGTTTTATTCACACAGGAATTTTAATTATAAAATAGAACTAGAAGGGGAAAAGTTGTGTTCAATATGTAATTATTAAAATTCACAATGTCATTCTTTGTTTGCTGTATTTATTCATTTTATTTTTTAAATTCGCTTTTGAAAAGAAATATATTATTTTCAATGAACTAATCTGAACCACATAAGTATAAAATTTTTTGACGAATTCTCTAAAAATTTAGAACTTTTTACCTGATGTTTTTTTTTTTGTTCAAAAAATTTCTAAAATAAATCTATAAAAAGTGTTGCTCAATATTTGCTTTAGAGGTCAAAATAACTGTGTTTTTAACACATTTAGAAGATATATAATAATAATAAAAGAGTATTACAATGATAAGAGTATTTTACTTTCAAACGATTTTTTTTCCATCATATGTCTTTAAAAAAAGAATTTTGTGAAATAGGAAAAAATTTTTGGCAATGAAATCGTTATTTTAAAGAATAAGAATTTTAGAACAACAAAATAAGAACAGTTCGTTGTGAAAGAAAAAAAAAAGATTATTAAAAAATTATGAAGAATTTAATATATTCTAGTCTTTCTTACTTCCAAGGATAACTTTTATTTTTTTTTGAACGTTTCGAATTACAGAACTTGACTTTTTTCTGAAGTTGATTCAAATCCGTTTTGAAAGTTTTTAATGCGAACCTTAGCAAATATGCTAGAAAAAGAAACGAAAGGCTTTTCTTAAGATGAAATAAATCGCTTGTATTCGCGACTCGTATCGATCTTTTCGTTGTTAAAGTTGCGAAAGGCCCTTTATCGATTAAACGGATACTACTGTCTCCCGGGTTCAGATTGTGGTTTTAAGGTGAGATAAGCAAAGGGTGAATATGTTCGCTTTCAGATTGTAGACTGCGGATTATTTAAGTTTATAGTTGTTTGTTTTAAGCTTTTATTGCGTTGCGACTTTTTTTTTTATAGCGAAATAAATGGCGATTTTTTTTTCCATCTTTACTTTTATTCAAATCATTATGTCAACGAGAAATAAATTTCAATATTTTAGTAATTTAAACGAGAAAAGTGATTTTTGAATTGTGATTTATTGTGTTTCTAAAACATTAATTTGTTAAAAAAAATTTTTCCTGAAAAAATGTAAACAAACAGTACCAAATGTTTGTACTGTGTGCATCAACTTAAACTTTTTAATACTTTGTGACAACAATTTTTTATCGTTAAGGTATCGATAAATATTAATTTGGTGCATTGTTGTTATTTCAGATTGTAATAAAATTACTCAGTATATAAGTGCTTTTAAGTTTTAATAGAAAACATTAGATCTGAATTTGATTTGTATGTTAATAATGAATTGATACTCATAAAGAAGCATATAAAGGGGTATTTATCTTTATTCTAATTGCATTTGAAGGTAACATTTTTTAAAATTAATTCTTGTGAAACATTTTATATTTCAATACTTCATCACAAAGATGTTTTTATTTTATTCAATTTTCAGTCATCAGTATCATCTAGCAAAAAAATAGGAAATTTTAAAATGGAAGTATATGATTAGTGATTCCCCACCCCATAACTATACGGAATATTAAATAAAATAAATTTCCCCCAATTCGCTTTATAATTTTTTTTGTACCTTTTATAGAAATATGTTTTTAAATTCATTTTTTAATGAATTTTCTTATTTTAAAACATATTTCCAAGATACATCTGAATCATTTCAGTCTTAATTTCAATGACTGATATTTTTGTGGTTTCCTAGTGACCTTGGAAACTGACCATTCTTAGGAATTCCCCTTGGGGTGAAGGAACGGCAAACCACAGGCATCCCTTCATTCTACTATTGTGGGGGTCCACCAGCTGATCTTTTGTGGCTGGTCAGTCCCTCTACAAACTTGGCCCCTTAGTCTATCGGTGAATGAACTTTCCTGTTACTATCTGTTCTGTAGCACTCATTCAAATATGGGGAGCTTAAGCGGAAGTTACTACTCAAATGACCACTCTGTTTCTCAAAGGTTTTTTCTTCTTATTTTACACAATTCTGTAAAGAAGAGTCTACCGTCTTCTGATAGTGGTTCAAATTCATTTATTAGGCTCATAGCCAACAAACAGTAATATTTTTTTCGTGTTCTTTTAAATATAAAAATATAATTATTAATCATATTTGTTCCGTCTTGTATCTAAATAGGACTGACTTATTGCTGTCTAAGCCTATTTAGACGCTTTATTATTGAATTCTTTCAAGAGAGAGGTTTTTTAATCAATTGAGTATTAAG
>BMAO01001635.1:0-12054 GCA_019973975.1 Trichonephila clavata | reverse complement strand
TTTTTATTAATATATCTTTGATTGCTTTCCTTTCACTATTTTCTTTGCAAGTAAATTTTCTTTTGTATTTGATTTGATTGAAATTATTTTATATTGATTCAGTGTGTTCTTAGATGTTCTCTGTATTATTATGAGCCTTTCGTAAGTGATATTCCCTTTTTCCAGGAAAATATTAGATATCTCCTTTCTAATGTATTAATACACAATTTTCATCTGAAAGTATTCTAAGGGAGAGTTATAAAAAATTAATGAATATAAATGCGTAGATTTTAGAGCTTACGTCTAAAGAAACAAATGTAATAAGCATTACATTCCTGACAACGACTGTGTGTAGTGAATCATTCCCTCCTTTCTTGACGTCATCAAAAAGCTTTCGCGACCTGATCTTTCAAGATGGCCTTGACAATATATTGTAGTGACTTGATTCAGCTTATCAAAACAATTTATTAAAGTGAAAATTATCTTGAATACTTTTACAATTGTTCCGAGATTGGGAGCACAGTTTTATAGTCTATCACAATAAAGTTCAGCTTTTCTAAAACATCCTCATCATGAGAATCACGTGAAGTCAACACATTTGTATCAGTAATAGGGGCCACAGTCCTTTGGCTTCTCTGTCCGACTTTAATCGTGGATGCAAACGCAATTGGTTTCTCGCTGTATACGCTAGAGAGGCCTCTGAACAGTTCTCCTCACAAATTCTCACGCCGTGCCTTTTGAAGCCTAAGTTTTCTCTCAGCCACTTTCTCGGCTCTACTTTCATCCCTTGTCCATCGGCTCCTTAAAGCGTGGGATCCTTTCCGGCGCATAATGTGGGCTCGCCTCCCCAGACACGCTGCCATCCGGAATGCGTGAGAAACGGAAATTCCACTCAGGCCAGGGGATATGTCCGCTCTCGGATTCTAAGGAATGGTCGTGGGAACAGGGGTCAGAATTCTTGACCACCATTTAGGCAACTTTCCCCCAGTAATTAGGGAAAGGGAAGCGGGCACATCACAATATGGTATTAACTCTGAATTTTAATGTGCAAAAGAAAATTACTTTGTTGTGCATTCAATCACATCCAGTTTCCGCAAAGATCTTGATTAATAAAGTTAACTATCTTTCAATGAGAACAAAAGATGAGTATTTATCAGTTACGAAAACTATGAGGCAAAAAAAAAAAGCAACATGTAGAAAACATGCCACAATCTATTTAATAACAGCTGTTGACAAAAATGGAAGGTAGTTTTTTTTTAAAAATATATTCCCAATCTGTGTATGTGTTAATAGCAATGAGTTTAATTTAGTACTATTTTCCTTTTTGTTATAATGCTAGCTAGGATATTCTACTTTATAGTTATAACAAGCATGATTTAGAATTTGCCGATGAACAAAGAAAAGCAATAAAGTTTTTTCTAACAGAAATAAACTTTGTAACAGATTTTTTTAACGTAAGAATAAAAGCAGGCAAGAAGTGTAGATAATTTCCTTGTCTAAAAAATCCTCTGATATTTGTGTTGATGAAGGAGTTATTATTATCAGTACTTGTGTATCAACACCGCAGCCAAATTGGTTCCTCATGAATCGTGCCATTTTCTGCCAAAATCTGACTGATTTCATGTAAAATACATTACAATCTTTGTAGTTTTGATATCAAGGTGTGATTTGTGTGGCACCAATATTGCTGCGGTGACGCTAATACGTGAGTACCTTATAATCTAAGCTTCTGTTTACAAAGAGATTATTAAATAATATTTTGGCTTAAAAACTATCTGAGTCACGGTATCACATAATGTAAATTACAACAATTAGCAAGAAAATTAGAGTTTAGAAAATAAACAAATATAAAACTGTGTGTGACACTAAAATAGAAATTATAACAATTTAAATTAAGGTGTCATCTAAAATAGAAAAATTAATCCCTAATTTTGATGAAATTACCATAATCAGTTCTGAATAAACAAAACACAGAAAGTCTTTAAAATGAAAAATTGAAACAGAAACAAAATAAACATAAATATATATAAAGTAACCTTACATATAGTAGAAATTATGATATTAACTAAAACACGACACAACTTTAAATATATAAATGAAGGTGTCTGACTTTGATGAAACTACCATAAACACAGCTTAGAACAAAAAGAATGTCAGAAAATCTTTTATACGTAAATAAAAATTCGTATTAATGCTCATATTCTTACGTATTAGCATCACCACAGCCAAATTGGCAATACGGAAATTGCGCTATTTCCCTCAAAAATCTGACTGATTATTTTTTTCATATAAAACATTTTAGAATCATTGTTCGTTTGATATCAAGGAGCGATTCACGTGGCGCCAATTTAGCTGTGGGGATGCTTAGTTGTAAGTACCAAAAATTAAGTTAAATCACAATATTAGCAACTGACAATCCCACTTAGTTTGAATGGAGTGTCATTTTCTTTGGAACTTGCATATTATCGCAACTTATTGGCGACATTACATGAAATGAAGCACGTAGTTGCCAACTAAGCGTGTATGAGACGTTTGAAATCAGGGTTGCCAATTTGGCGAGTTTTTAATAAAGCTGGTGATAATACGTCAGTACCTTTTATTTTTGTTACAAGCTAGAGTTTTGTACTATTTTGCTATATCAATGAAACATGGAATTTGCTGATAAAGGAAGAAATCCAATAATATTTTTTGGTACTTACGTATTATCGCCAAAATCGCCAACTTTATTAATAACTCACCAAGTTGGCAACCCTGATTTCCTATGTGTCTTACGCACTGAACTGGCAACCAGGTGCTTCATTTCATTTAGTGTCGCCAATAGATTGTGAATACATAAGTATTTCTTTTTCAACGAAACGAGATGTTCTAGTAAGCTTTTTTTAGACCACATGGCCATGCTATTAAGATGGAAGTAAGCAAGACGTGCTACTAAAGTGTACTGATATTCAGACGATGATTTAGTTCTAAGCTTTACTTACTTTGGAGCCAACGACTTTCTGTGTCGTGATATAAACATCAGATGAATTGTAGCTCAAGCACAACTGTAGATTGATACCACCAACGTTCAGATTCGCAAGAATAAGGAAAATCAACAGCAAACCCAAGATCCTTACAACTGTTTAGTACCAAAATATGTGCAAATGTGTATGTATTTTTGACTCCTTAAAAATAACAAAATTACTAAACATGGGGAAGCAAAAATTTCTCAGATACAGCAAAAAGGTTTAAAGAGGTAATCAGGTTTTCTTGATGTGCTCATAGTACAGTTAAGATTAATCAGGAGCATATAATGAAACAGAACATTTTATGAAAATAAATATCTTTAAAAGTGGCTAGCACAATAAAAATTGTAGCTTTAATAACCTGATTGAAGCATGATCCACTTATGTCGCCAAATGTTTGGCGATAAAGTTTACAATATGACAACCCTGCAAAATTTAGAGAAATAGTAACCCTACTCAGACCGAATTTTTAAAAAAATTTCATTATCTGTACAGCAGTCTTTCCTTTAGATGGTCATCGACAGTTGTATAGATTTTTCTAGAAAGCTGAAAGTTAAGGAATGAGTGGATTTTTCCTTTTTTTTTAATGAAACAACTGCAGAAATTTGTTTGTCAGAGAGAAAGGGAGATTCGTTGATAAATTCACTTTCGACGATGTTTTTTCTCACTATAGCATCTTAGAAGCCATTTTGGAGAAACCACGTTTTTCTTTTTTTGAAGCTCGACGAATGGATATTTTTTCTTTTGAATGAGTGGTAAGAAAAAATATTGCTTTGTGAATGAGGGACGACTGTTATTTCAGTATGTATGCTCGAAATATGAAAATAATTTGTGTTTGAGAGAAATAGAGATCGTTATTTCATCAGCCAATAACATGCATATCAAATTTTTTCCCTATTGTTGCGTTTTAGAAGCAAACGATTTTTCAGTTTTTCTTGTAGAAGCAGTTTTAGAAACCATGTTTTCTTCGTAAAAACTCGACGAATGGATTTTCTTTTGAATAAAATGTAAGAAAGTAATTATTGTTTTTTGTATAAATGAAAGATTGATAGAATCTTGGTATAGATGTCCGAAATTTGGAAGGAATTTGCATTTAATTTCTTATTTTTGATTTGATGTTTCCTATATTGTCCATTTTGGAAACCGCGTTTTTTCGACGGTTTTCGTCTCTAGACGCCACTTTAAAAACCACGTTTTCCCATCTTGTTTTGGCCTCTGATGCCATTTTGAAAAACGCGGTTTTTCCTTGGCGCCATTTCCCGAAAAACTTTTGTCGCCAAATACAGCAGTGGGCTGTACTAGGATTTTACCACCACAAAAGTAAATAATCACAAACAAAACTTCTCAGATACATAGATTTAATGCTGTAGCATCACCGACTCACGTTGGCCTGCTACAATCCATCTGATGTTGATATTACGACACAGACGGTTGTCGGTGCCTAAGTTAAGCTTAGAACTAAATCATATCTAAACTCCCCTGAATATCAGTACATTTTAACGGCACATTTTGCTCTCTTCCATCCGTATAGGATGTCTATTTGGTCTGAAAAAGCTGTTACAAAATTTCATCCTTATTTGAAATTACGCAAAAGAATAGAGTACGTATAGTTCACAGTGTAAGGCATTGAAATTTAACTGTAAATAAGTAGATGTTGCCAATCCGTAAAAGCAAATTTAGAAAGGATACTTTTTAAGAGATCATTTATTCGAAAAACAAATGTAATTTTAACCCAATGAATTAAAAAAAAACGAATAAATACGACCATAAATAAATATATTTACTATCAAATGTGCTACAATCCCCCCCAAAACTGCTCGAAACATTAATTTTTGCAGAGTTAAGACTTGACATATCTGATGACGTCATATCTCCATTTAGCTGGAAAATCACTTAAAAATTGAATTTTAAAAAAATCTAAAGCGAATTTTAAAAAAAAACTCATCGAGGTTAATAGCATAGTGAACTACAACTTCTACGTGCCAAGTTTCACACTTGTGAGTTGCTTAATTTGGCTGGAATAGCTGAAACACACAAACTCTTTCTTTTATATGAATAGATCAGGCATGTCAAACACGCGGCCCGCGGGCCACATAGGTTGCGGCCCGTGGATACATTTTACAAAGTCAATCTTTAAGTTTTTTTTTAATTTTGAAATTTATTTCCGATAAACTTATAAAAAATTGCAACATATTAACCTGTTATAATATCCTTGTTTTAAAAAAATCATATTTAATTATAAAAATAGCTTTTAAATGAAAATTACTTTTAAAATTTTATTAAACGTTTTTCATTTAATTTTACTATAATTTAATTTTGATTAAATTCTTAAATGCATTTATGAATATTATTTGTTATCGATCGCACTACGATTCATCGTGTGTGCGACTTTTATTTCTCTTTGAAGTGTCCAATCTGCGAGCGAAGCAGTTGAAATATTTTTTAAAATTTAAAAACCCTAAGATGGACAAGACAAAATGTAGTGTTTACTCAATAGTTTGTGAATTAAAGTGGATTTTGGTTTTTATTCATATTAAACTAAAAAAGTTATTTAATAAAAGCATAATCAAACTTCAAAAACAGAGTAAGAAAAGATGAACATCGTAGTTTTCAAGAAAAATGGTAACTGCAATATTTTTATGCCCAAAGCAAGAATAAAATATTGTGCCTGACATTTGAAAACTGTAATTCAGTTGTTAAGGAGTATAATTTTAAAACGCACTATGACACAAATCCAAAAACAAACTATGACAAATATGTTGCAAAACTTTGTGAAGACGAGTTGTCGGAATTGAAATCAACTCTTTAAAAGATGAAGAAAAAAAAATGTATTCACTACGTTTGTTGAGTGAGAGTGAATAGTAACGTCACATTGTTCAGCTACTCGAGGGTGTTTGGCGAAGGACCATGGTCAAGTGATGAGGTTGGCACCCCATCTCCTAACTTCCACACCACAACAATGGGAGGACGTTTTAGTCTCAATATATTTAATGTGCATGGACTTCACTGGCTCAAACTCATACGACTCGAGTTCGTTACCTAGACAGCTAGGCTACCACAGCCTCCTAAATTTGTTGAAGACAATACAATTGTGTGCAGTAAAAACTAGTTATATATTATCAATTTTAATCGTAAGCACAGATAAAAACCATTTTCTAAAGAAGATTTTATTAGTGAATGTTTAATTAAAGCGGAGGAATTTCCGTATTTACTTAAATCTAAGCCGCACTTTTTCGTTAATGTTACTGAAAATCGGGCGCAGCTTCGAAGGGAAAGAAATTTGTTGGATGGGGGTATTTACAGCAATTACAGGGGCATGTATGAAAAAAAGGTTATAATACTGATAAAATAATTATTCCTTTCTTATTAGTTCTCATTTTAAATCTATTTTAATTTCGTAAAATTTGATATCGATAAACTCTCTTACACTATTTTTCACAAAAATTGTTGAAAATTGAGTGCAGCTTAGAATCGATGGTGGCTTAGATTCGAAAAAAAAATTGTATTATGTCTAGCACAAATGAAAAAGATTTAAAAGTGTAAATTTAAGTCCGAAATTCTGTAACCAGCAGAGGTGATGAAACAGTCGAGAATTAGTCTAAAATAGTAGTCGAGTCATGTATTATGCATAATACATGTTTTTGATGCATTTAAAGAAGTTTTGAGACAAAATGTGTTCCTTGGACAAAAGTTGGTTTACCTTGCAACTGGTAGCGCACCTACCGCGACCAGTATTACTAAAGGAACAGCGAGATTAAAAGAAACAAGCAAACAGCATGGTAATAATAATTTTAAACATTTTCATTGTATTATTTCATAGCAAGTACTGTTCTTGGGCATGAACTATGATATATTGGACATGTTTTAAAGTATTTAGTAAAATTGTAAGCCATATTCGAGCATGAAGGCTGTAGCATCGTCGATTTGCTTCATTTCTGGAAGATACAGAATGTGATTTTATCGGTCAGCCATATTATACGAGAGTTCAATGGATTTCAAGTTATAAAGTGTTAAAACGATTTTTTTAATTTTCTGGGTGAAATCATTATTTTCTTGGAAACAAAGAAAAAATTATGAATGTGCTGAATTAAAAGATGAAAAATATGAAAGAAGAAAAAGATACCGAATTAAAAGATGAGAAAAGATGGGAAAAAAAATGCTGAATTATAAAAGTTGAAGCATTATCAACTGAGGAAGCCCCTGACTTTCTAAGTTGATCTTAGAAGTCAACTTAAACTTCAAGGCAAAAATTCTTTTGTTACAATGCTATTTGATATTAACGCTTTCAAACAAAAAATATTACAGACAAATTATTACAAACAGAAAGAGAAAACATCTCAGTTCGAAAGCTTTCAAAATCTATTGATTAAATCACTTAAATTAAAATTTACAGAATATTCTCACCAAATTTGATCGAAATGGAATTCGATTCTTTTGCTTTTGAAGCAAAAATGTTTGGTAGTTGAAACTCTAGATTTTTATACATATTCATCTGTAAATCAGTTTCTTAAAATGTTATTATTTATTACGCGTGTAATGAATGGCTATGTTTGGAGGAATTTTTTCTGCGATAAACTCTTTTCTTTAATGAAAAATAACAAAAGTTCTAAAAGATCAAGATTAAATGATAAACATTTATCATCATTTTTTGAAAATTACATCAGCTCAATATGTTCAACCAAGTTTTGATGGCTCACGTTGAGATAAAACAACCGATGTCAAATATCTTCTAAAAGAAATATTAAATTGTATTTCGTATCACGACTTTTATTATTTTTTTTTTTTACAAAACAATATAAAACATGTATATTTTTTAAAAAATAAAAGGAAATATTAAATGATTATGTATGTGTAATATAATACATTGAGTTTTATAACTAAAAATATAATCATTGTAAAAATTCTGTCTTATTAATTTTTTGAATTTTGAAAATATGCGGCCCTCAACTTAATATAAAATAATTCATGTGGCCCTTGATATCAAATGAGTTTGACATGCCTGGAATAGATGATACAAGTTGGGGGACTTTCGACCATGGACCTCCTTCCCCCCCTTGAAAAAGTTTTGTGTGCGCTACTGTTGTGGGGTAATGTAGTTGTGCCATGAGGATAATGTTTATTATGGTTGATTTTTTTGATTTTTTGGTTTTTTCCTCGTGGTAACTCTATCAATTTCAGACGCTTTTAATTCGATTTCTTCAAAAAGGTAACCATTTTCACATTGCATTTGTTCTTCAATCTACTATTTCAGTCTTCATGTTGTATTTTGTGCTATTTCTGAGCATGGATATTTCTAATATCATTAGTGAGAGTACTAGGATATTTTTAAAAAAGAATGTGAGGGCTGCGCTATTGATTATTACTATAAATCGCTAATTTCCACTTCATTTATTTTTATAAATAATGCGTTTTTAAACGTTCCTTGTTTGGTGAAATTCATTAAAGGAACTCGGTAGTTTTTGGAATATTGCAAGTTATCAACAATTATTCATTTTAATACATATGCAAATTCTTTTATTTATAATTTTCTATATAATTATATATAATACAATTATTATTACATGTAATAATAATTATATTATTTTATTTGTTTATAATTGTTATATTCTATTTATTTTTATTATGTTTATCTTTATATTACACTTTATTTTTTATTTAATTATTACTGTTTTTATGAGTATTATAAAATAATTATGTTACATATGAATATTGTAATACATAATAATAACTATTAAACTATATATTATTATAAAATATAATATTTATTATTATATTACATAATATAATTAGTATATATATATTATGTTATATTGATATTAATTATTGCTTGTAATTGGTTATTTTCAATCCATTCCTATATTCCTTATTTGAAGTATATTTCAATATAATTCAAAACAGCTCTTTAAAATTATTTTCCTGACGATTTGTTTCTGCTAGGACGCCATCTTGGATTCCATATCACTCGACAACAAGCGCTGTTTGGCGCGATTATGGAATCGCGCCAAACAGCGCTTGGTGCGTAGCACTCGTTTATCACAAATTAGTTAAAAAAAAAAATCTTCAGTTTGCGAGTAAATTAGAAAATAACTTGATAGTTAATATTTTCATAACTAAAAAATTCCTAGACAATCTTACGATGCAGAACTTGATAAGTTAGTTGGAAAAAAATAAGTTCAAAACAAATCAGTTCATCAAAATAAATTGGCGTCAAATTTTTTTCGGTAAATAAGGGGGCCATGCTAGGATTCAACCAATAACTATAAAGAAATGTGTGTACTAAATGGTTTTAAAATGAAAATTCAGTCATCCGTTCCGAAGTACAAACGAAAATGTAAGCATTTAGGCTTACAGAGTGCATGCGCGGAAACTTAATTTGTCGGCAAGCTGCAAGAGTGCGAGTCTCACCAAGGGGAGCCTAACGCCTGACGATTTCAAAAGTCGCATCCTGCTCTCTAGAATTCTACACCGCTTCAATGAATCCCAACAAATTTAGCGTGCATCAATTTTACATGGTGGGTATTTTTGGTTCCTGGACTCGAATTCAAGACATAACAGCCACGAGCTTGTGTCCATGACTACTCGACTACCACGGCCTAAATTTGCATCTTTATTTGGAAGCATTAGTTTATCATTTTTTCGGTACTTTTTACCAAATCCTATGGACAAGTTCTACCGTAAAGCTTACTATGGGGCGCTGCAGTCATTAGTACCCTGTTTTTCTTCTGGTTATAGCAAAATCACTATCGCTTTGAGTTAAAAGAATTAACAAGGTATTTTGGAAAAGATACTGAAATATATATATGTAATGACTCCCTTGGGGTATTTTTAATTTAACTCCTTTCAAATATTTTCTAATTCTTTGGCACAAAACTAATGCGGTAATCTTAATCTAATTGCACTCGCGCGTTTGCAACCAATCACGGCTACACCAATCACTGAGTCACGTGACCTTTACCACCAGTATTAAAACCCAGAGCGCTGTGTGCTCTCTCTCTCTCTCTTACACTCACATGAAAAAAATTCATATTGTTTAAAATAAACTGCTTCGCATCATAACAAACACATCCTTGTACGTTCGAAATGATGTTATACACAACGATCTACACATGGAACCGATTTCTAAATACATCACTAAGTTATCTAGAAATATTTTTCATCCATCGAAACACACGAAAACCCAATCATCACAGCACAAACACTCTTCACTTATCCTCACCCTAAAATTAATTATGCATACTCTAGCACGAAGTGGAGAAAATCCGCTCCGGCCACCCTAACACAACATTTAACTCCTTTCACACTCTTGAACAACACAAACAGCTTCGAACTGCATTCAGATATCGTGTAGGGGATAAGCCATCACCTCCTAGGAGGTGATGGATAAGCAGTCACCGACCACTCGTCCTGATTGATTGCTGTTGCAGTCCACTCTCCTTCCTTCCTGTCGCTTCCTCCCTTCTCTTCCACTGACACGCACCGCTCTGCGGGCTGCCTCACTTGGGAGTACTTTCTCCACCCCCCACGCCAGGAGTCTCTTTATTTGTTTTTTGACTCCTTCATGGTTGAACTTTTCCGCCCAATCTACAGGTTAATAAACGTCCGCGCGCTGTCACCCGCGACAAATCTAATTTCAGTTAGTCAGCTCTCTCTCTTTGTCTTTGTGTTCGTCATGTAAATTGCTGCTACTTGTTGCTTCTGCTATGTGTTTGTGTACATCTATATTAATTATTCCAAATGTACTGAAACTTATATGCCTGTGACAATGAATAAAAGAAGATTAAAACCAACAAAGAAGTAGTTCTTTTTTTACCAAGAAATAACCATCGGCAAATATACATACGAGTAACCAACAGAAATTGACCTCGCGACTACGCTATTATATATATATATATATATATATATATATATATATAATCCTGAATCTGAAATATATACTGATCATCTTCTATCCATATAGTTCAAGAAAAGTTTCAAAAACTTGCATTAGAAGTTTGAAAAAATTAGTTAAATTTCGATGTTTTCCCATAGATTAATATTACACCTGAAGTAGAATTGGAAGTCATTCTCGGTTTCGGCTCAATGTTGTTGTTTACAAAGTAGAACTTGTTCGTAAGTATGCAAATTCTCTCAATTTTTTACTCCTAGTGTTTGCCAATATTTTTCACATGAATACGTTTGATAAAAGTACAATAAATTGCATGCGCACTGAATAAAGAAATTTTAAAAAATGCTTCTAAATCGATAACTGTTTTTGTGAACTATATCTTTAGTTTTGAAGTTGCGTGATAAAAAAAAATTATGACCTTTATAAAACTTATTTCCATATTTGAAATTTTTTACAAAAGAGTTGATATTTATATAGTTAGTTGAAGCGTGTGTTGAATTGCAAAAATTCTGAAAGAAGGTATTTTTCTTGTTTACCTTTCTTTACTTTCAATCTGTTGGCTTCATTTATTACACAATATTTTTATCGAAAATAAATAAACTAATCACAGTAGCGTAAAATGCAACGATACAAAAAGGTATAAAAAATTTCGATCGAAATTTTCATTTGGAGTAATGGCATTTTCCTATAAACGTTTTAAAAAGAACGTATATGCTTTTCACGTGCTATTGAAAGCGTATTCACACATGGATTAAACCTTTCTTTCATTTTACTGAAAGATTTTTCAAAACATATTATTCTCCAGTGAGTGAATTATTGAATAGTTTATTGTATGTGAGCGAAACTATCAAGAATACTTGAATGGTTTCTATACAACTTTGTAAATATCTAGGAACATGCAAGAGTACGTGACTATAAAAACGCAATTTCGCAAAATATCTCCTGCTCATTCTTTTTTGACCGAGGAGCTTTTTGAGGAAGACAACTCATTATTTCTCCTTTCATAATTAATATTTTTAATTCTGAGAATCTGGCAGTAATTTTGTGTTATACTTCGGAAGTTTCGCATTTTTTTTGTAGATTTTGTTGAAAAATCGAAGGAAGGAATTTAAAATAAACGGTAGTTTTTAAATGTTGATTGTTTTGAATTGACATCGTAGTACAAACATCGTGGGGATATTGGCGACG
>BMAO01001634.1:0-53253 GCA_019973975.1 Trichonephila clavata | reverse complement strand
TAATACTTATGATGAAAGTTTGTACGACTTAAGATTAAAATCACACATATTGTAGCTTTAACGTCAAAGCACATTGCTGTTACGTGAAATACATTGTTACTGTATGAAGAGGGGACGTCATGAAATATATGATAGGAAACTGGGTCGTAAATATTAAAAGTTGGAGAAGTATTGTTTTTGATTATATGAAATTACCATGTACTTAATTCATTAATCGTAATAAAATAGAGAGAAATATTTCCCATCATATATATTCGTTCAATTAAAACATGGATTTTTCCATTGCATTGTATTTTAAAATTGTTCAAATGAATTTAACTAATTTATAATTCTAACGGTGTATGTATGAAAGTAAATCACATCTACAATTTCAATAAGTTTTCTAAAGAAGTACATGATGAGATTCACTAACGACTGGACCAAGTCCTAAGCTCAAATTTATGAGGTTCGTTTGTACAAGAAATATCCTGAAATCTAATAAAATTGGCCAATTAAATTTGTATGAGATCACCTTCAAAACCGCAGTTTTCTCCCAGGTTTATGGATCTCGATGTTTACTATAAGTAGCAATTAAAACTTGTTAGATGAGTCTGAAATGTGCAATTCGCATAAAGTAAATGAATAGCGTGCAACTTAGTTTGTTACGCAAACATCAATTTCTTCGGTGCGAGTCTGCTTCGCTTTTCTAAATGCAATCTTTCGAGTGGCATTACTCTTTCATTTGACCACAATACCGTAATAGTTGATTCTGTCTCTACAGTTTCAGAGATTTCTTAGAAAAATATTTCCTTCAAATTCTTTCATTTTTTTTTTGCAACATATGAGGAATTACAGGTAATATAATTATATTTCCTCAAAATTAATTCACAACCTCAAGTAGTAGAAATAATTGATTTAATTGATATAATAGATTGAATTGATACTGCTACAAATTTAAACAGTTATATTTTGAGCGGAGCGTTTCTTAAAAATTTTAAGTCAATGAGCAGAAGGACATTAACGTAGGTCATCGTTTAATTTATATATATATATATGCATTTATTTAAAAAAAACATTTACTGACAATGCTAAACATTATTTTCCTTAAAAAGTAATTAAATATGGTTTAATTATATTATATAGTTTGTCAGGAAAACCAAGAAATTCTTATTGCGCATAAATAGAAATATTTCTGAGTATATACTTGATTAGATATTTGGTGTTATTTAATTTTCTTACATAATGTTTTTAGTAAGTAGAGATTTCCTATGCGTAAAAAAAATATGATAAAATTTTACCATTTAGATCTGATGAAGCATTCGCATTAAAATTAAATTAACTTTGATGCCAAGATAAAACATAGAAATAAAATTTTAAAAAAAATTCTTGAAGAATTTTTTTTTCTATATCTGAAAAGAAGTTACTTTATTAAAGTCACTAGATGTGTAGGAAAAAATTATTTTAATTACGAATTTTTGATCAATATAATAGTAGAAAAATCAACGAATGCTGAAAACACACACACTATTTAAAGGAAATATGAAAGTAAAAAGATAGAAAGATAGCCGAAAAAAATCCATAAGTATTAAACAAAAAATTTATTTTCTTGTATTGTGATTGAAATTATATATGTTTACTTTAACATAACTATATTGGATTAAATATCTACAAATTAATTAGGTAAATACTTTTATTTGCTTATGTCATTATGCCTTCTCCAATAAAAATGAAATTTTGAAAGATTACTTCTACACAAATAAAAAAACTAATTTTTCATTTTCATAAAGTAATTTTTGAATTTTTAAATTTTATTATTATACGTTTAGTTATACATAGCCGCATAGTGATTATAAATTATTTACAAAAAAATGTAAATTAATCGTTCCCTAAGTCCTCATAAAATTATAAAGAATTTGAAATGTATGAAAAAAATTCAAAACTGATATTATCTGAAGATTTATTTTTAATTTAAAGTTAACGTACTGCAACCTTTATTTAAATTGGTCTTTATTTCACTGATTGCTTATCTATCGAGACACGTACTACCTCAATAGAGTTTCTGGCCTTGGTTTCCTTCAAGAACGTTTAAAGAACCCAGAACATCACATACACCTTCAAAAAATTAATTTTTCACTTTTAAAAATAAAAATAATGCATATTTTTCTGAATTTAAAAATATATAACCCTTATTATGATCGTAGATAAAATAACCTTATAACATGAAAATAAAAATTGACAAAAATGTAAACAAGCGTTTACAAATATGTGTTTAGTTTTTTTTTTTTTTTTTTTTTTTTTCCCACTTTTTCTCCAAAGTATAAATGTTTGATTTTATGCATACTTTAAAAAAAAAAAAACTATTGCACTCTATGGTTCCAAATTTTTCCTACTTCTATACTGGATACTTGCAGATATAGCGAACCTAGATTTTTTAGTCGAAGTAGGACATAGCGTTCTAAAAAATAGTTTCATATATAAAAAAAAGGGAAAAATCTTATCCTTCATTTCTTGTGTTTCTGTAAATAAGCTTATAAAAACACAGCTATTCTAGCGTTTCATCAATGGAACCGCTTCATATTTTTGTTACAATTTGTCCTGCCAAAGAAAATGCACGTTCGAATTCTTTACTAGTAGGTATTATCGACATTAAATAGGAGTATGTTCTTTTCAGGCAGTCACCACGTCTCCCGCCATTTTCAAAATGAGACATTTTTTTTTAAATCTTTGATGATACAGTCTCAAATCTAATAGACTGCATTGGTGCATATACCTCTTTGATAACTTTTTTTTGTTCTTCTGCTAAACTTAAGGTTGAAAAAGTGTTTTTTGACACAAATGTCGAATTTTTTTATGATTCTAAAAACAAAGTCCCAACCTTTAAGATTCCAAAACAGTCTTTATTTTAATTTTACGTAATATAGAACTCTAGATATAGCAATTTTAATAAGTCATAGTAGTTGAAACGAAACCGGAATTAATGTCATCTGGACCGGAAGTGAGTGACATATGAAGTGTTTAATTATTATTTCCCTAAAATGGAATTTCAAAAACTAAAATTTTAATTATCTGTTTACTAAGCCACAGTTTGCTAATAATTATTTCAAACAATTTTGTTGCAAGCGATTGGCAACGCTATTTTTAAGACTATCACTATTCCGTGTTTCTTTACATTCGACTTTAGATTTACCACGCCTATCTTAATTCTGTTATTTCTATATTTTGCTTTATTTTTAGAACTTATATTATTTTAATTTAATCTTAAATTTATTTTACCTGAAATCATGGGTAAATGTCGTTCACATCGTCCCCGTAGAGAAAGTTTCATGGAAACCAAAATACACACAATGAAATTGCTTCATGAGAGGAGAAATTATGACCGCCAGTTCACTGAAGCTGCAGCATTGTTATCAGGTAAATGATGATGAAATTAATACAGAACATTTAACTGGAAACAGGTTGATTGATCTGGAAATTTTAATTGGTATTTTTTCCTTATTGTGTTTGCCAAATAAAAAGTGTACAGCAGGAAGCCTTTATCTTGTGGAAGATTCAAGTTTGGATTATCTTCAAACTTTTCTTTGCACTGCAAAAATTGCAGTTTCATATCGGCATTTTGTACTTCTAAAAAGTTAGACAAAATGAATGAACTCAATACTCTTTTTGTTTATGGCTTAAGATTGATTGGTAGAGGTGTCTCAGCAGGAAGAAAACTTTGTGCTGTTTTGAATCTATCTCCCTTTCTCTCAAAGTCTGCATTCCGCCAACAAGAAAAAAAACTCCTCAGTGCTGCTACTTCCATTGGAGAAAAAATAATGAATGACGCCGCAAAAGGTATTAGGCAATGAAAGAAATCTATACATAATACTGTAAATTGTGGTGTTTCGGTGGATGGTACTTGGCAGCGTTGTGGTTTTTCTTCGCTAAATGGTTGTGTTAGTGTAATATCGGTCGATACTGGGAAAATTGTTGACTTTGAAACTTTATCTCAGTTTTGTAGAAAATGCAATTCAAAGACGGAGCAACAAAATGTGAAACTGCGGTGTAATCATCATAAAGGATCTTCATCCAGTATGGGACCGGTTGGGGCTTATCGCATTTTTGAGAGTTCGGAAGATCATAGAATGTTACGATACACTGACTACTATGGGGATGGAGATTCCAAAGCTTTTGATACCATGAAGAACATTTATGGGAAAGATTCTGTTACGAAGCTAGAATGTATTGGGCATATTCAAAAAAGAGTTGGAACAAGGCTTCGAAAATCGAAAAGCACAAATAAAGGACTCGGGGAAAGGTAAATTGACTGATGGTTTAATTAATAAGCTACAGAATTACTATGGAATTGCTATTCGAAGCAATATTGGGAACTTGGACAAAATGCAGTCTGCTGTTAATGCTGCCTTCTTTCATTGTTGCTCATCAAAACATCAGCCAAAACATGGACAGTGCCCTGTCGGAGCTGAAAGTTGGTGTAAATTTCAACGGTCTAAAGCTTCTAATATTGTGTATTAGGATAAATCCTTGGGACTGCCGCGAAATATTGTTAACACGATAAAGCCAGTTAATATTTATTTGTGTGACAGAAATCTTTTAAAGAAATGTTTACACGGCTAAACTCAAAATCCGAACGAAAGTTTTAATGCAATTTTGTGGCAGATATTCCTAAAAGAAGTTTTCGTTGAGCATCAAACATTGCGTTTAGGAGCTTATATTGCTGTTGTGCAGTTTAATAATGACTTCCAGGGATTAATTTCCATATTAAATGAAATGGGTATTGTTTCGGGCTATTATACTGTACGGGGACAAAAAACCTTCGTTAATGAGCGCATTGTAGATTCAAAACGTCACTCACTGCCAACAGCAAAAACCTGCAGAAGAAAACTTAGGGCCATTCGAAAAAAAAAGAAAAACAAACATTGAGGAAGAAGAAGGAATAACATATAAAACTGGAGAATTTTAAGTTGTTTTCTTAATATTTGCTTTATGTAACTTATAAATATATTTTTTAAATGTGTTTTTTGAAGAATGAAATTTTCACGAAAATTTGTGCACGAAAACTGGGATATCTCAAAAACAATTTTATAAAATTCAATGAAATTTGCAACATTTATGTTATAAGCCCTTGAGAGTGTAGAAAACTGCAGGTTTTAAATACTTACATTTAATCACATTTTATAGTCCTTTTTAGCTTAGAATATAGAGTAATTTTAACGAAAAATCATTAACATGAAGTTCGAATGCTTATTAAATATTTATTTTTGAAAATGTTTTTTAACCTGCGGTTTGCGACACTTCAGGTGGATCAATAAATATATCAATGCAATTAAAATTACATTATGTCCAATATATATTTTTTACGCTGCTTTTCCTAAAATTAAATTTTTTTAAAAATTTTTTTAAAAATAATTTTTTTTTCAAAACAAAGGTGATGCATTCTATTTATTTCATAATTATAACTCTTTAAGCCTATTTATGTTCTTTAAAACAATAAAATTCTTCTGATAGTCAATTTTTCAAAAATTGGTCTACGAACCTAGTCGGGTGCCTTAATGATTTTTGTATATAAGTTGATTCAGTTATTGAATCAAAATGTGAATCAATTTCAAGTGTTGCATCATTTGAAATTGAAGATCCAGTTGCATAAGCTGTTAGTAATGCAATGGGATTTAAAGTGTCTTAAGTCTTCCAAGCAGGTTCGCTACTAATTAACGGCATTTAATTGAAGAAGGAGCTGTGGAAAAATCTGTTCCTGTGATGTTGCTTTTATTATTGTGTACGCATTGCAGTGAGCCACTTAGATATTTGCGAAGTTCTCCCATACTGTGCATATAATTTTTTTTTTAAAGTTTTGCACTTATAAGTGCGTAAAAAAATTCTACGGACATATTTCATAAACATAATATAAATTTTTGAAAAATTAAATTCTTAGAATTTTTTAAAATATAATTTAGACAAGAATTAAATACCGGAATTAGTTATTTTAATCCCGAGATTTCCGGATTAGAAAAACACCGGGATCCAGGGGTTTCGGAATTCCAAGATCCAGGGGTTCCGCTATTCCGTGATCCCAGGTCTGAAAAAACTGCTAGATATCTTCCAAAAATTCTAAATGCCTGTGTCCAAGTTTGGTGACACCAGACATGCTGAGGGTGAGAGATATCTCCGTTTTCTGACCCCACTCGCGACGGGGAGGAAGATACTGATGAAAATAAGAGAAAACATATGGAGAATTCCACGGTTTAACAAACACACCCTCCTCAAAACCTTCAAGTTCTAACACATAAGAAAACTAACATTAACCGTATACAGTACAAAAAAAGTAAATAAGATACATTCAATGTAATACCAGATTCACAATACTTTGAAAAAAATTTCAAAATAAAATTAAGACAAAAATTAAATCCCGGTATTAGTTATTTTAATCCTTGGATTTCGGGATACCGGGGCTGCAAACCCTACAAAATATTTTTTTAAAGTAGTAATTTATTTATAATTGAAATAACGAAAATACCAAACTTTTTCACAGTAAAATATCTTGAAAATATCCTTACATTTTTTGATGTGTTATAAATCAGGAAAGAGGGGAAGAAACGCTTATTGCAATAATATATATATTTCAATAATATTGCAATACGCGTTTCTAAACTTTTCTTAAGACACTTATATGATTTCATTATCAAAATGTAACGCATTGATAGCTACAACTGTTTCACCTACGCTATGCTGATTTAAATACGCACATTTAAAATTGTTTAGGTTTTCAACTATTCATTTTACTTAATTTTTGTTCTAAGACATTGAACTTCTACAAATATTATTTAAATAAATTTTGAGTAAAATCATATTCAAAGCCTGTGTATAGCATATATTAAAAATTTTTTTAACGCTGCACCAAGAATAATTTGGCATTTACTTGTGACTTCTGTTGCTTCGTTGTTCAATATTTATTGAATAATATTTTTTTATTAATAGAAAATAAATATTTATGGATGGGTATTTATTATTTTTGCTCTCAGTGTTAAACCGGTTAGTGAATGATTAATCTAAATCTAAACATATGACGTAACTCCTATGCTTTGGAAGGATTTAATTATCTTTCCGGAAAAAAAAATTCTAGTAAAACTGCAATTGCAACAACAATGATTTTTTTAAAAAAAAATCTACACTCTAATTTCTCTTTATTTTCGAGAGAGATTCCAATCATTGATCTGGAGAAAATATATAACACCTCTGAGATTTTGTAATAATCATCGCAAACTTCATTTTGGAATTATTTATTGTTGTTAGTATTGGGTTGCGGTGGTTGCGCCATGTGTTACAACGTATTAAATTGTTATTATTTATGAATCCATTCTAATAAATGTTAATTCCTGACCTAACTGGACTAAGGTTGTTGATAAATGTTTCAAAGATCATGGTTATCTGCATTAAAGGAAAGTTAAGCTCTATCTCCAGTCTTTAGTGCATTTGCGTTTATTCAGGAATTTTTAGTAGGACGTAGACTAAGTCCTTCTAAGTCGCTAAATGAACTGGAAAAAATAACTCTAAGTATGTATGAGTATTGTATTCTCATTTTTATTGTGCGATAAATCAATTCTGTCAAATCAGAAAGTTGATGCCGAGAATTCATTGCAAACTGAGAAATGCATATTTGTACTAAAAATTATTATCTTTTTACACAATTTTTTTTTATAAAATAGTAGAGACGTTAGAGAAAATAAATTACGTTTAAAAACTCATGATTGTTATTAAGGTGTTAAGAAATACAATAATTACCTCTGCTCTAATCACTCTCCTTAAATCTTCATATGTGGGTTTATGCTTATTGGGTTTTTATTTAATTAGAAAATAATACCGGCCTAAAGTTTTTAAGCACAGGTAATATTCTGCTTGAAAATGTCTGTTTAGTATTTAAGAAAAATGAATTTACTTTCATATGATAACATGTCAGTTATCCCAAACAAATATATGCAAATCATATAAACACTAGATTTCGATAAATTATTTCAAATATTTTTAAATATAATTCACCCTTTACATAATTATGAAGCCATCTTTTATTTACCTTTCAGAATCGTAATTTTGTTATAATTTTTAATCACCATAATCATAATTAAATGCGTTAAAAATTAATAAAATTGTCGTCATCCGAAATGCTTTTCTTAATCCCTATTGTTCAATATTTAGCAGAATTTAGAACATCTAAATTAATAATATTTCATTTAGTAATTTTAATTACAAGTACTTAAAATTTATTTTTATATTACGATACAGCAAAAAAGTGCTAGGTTTTTCTAAATTGGATTTCATTAATAATACTAAATTTCCAATAATATAACTTGCTATATATATATATACACACACATACACATATATATATATTATATTATTATTATTATTATAAAATACATATCAATTATGCAATGCACTATACGTTCAAAAACATAGAGAAATATAACTTTATAGTTTATAATGGTTTCATGTTGTTAAGCATTGTTAGTGGTTGTTAAGAAAAATTATAACGTGAATTAGAGGTCTGAAAATTATTTCGGAATAATATAATAAAGCAATATTTGTAACTATTTGAATATATGTATGTTTTAAGTGATAGTAGGTTTTAAATGTGAAATTCACTTTAATGTACGTCATAACGTGAAACTCGTTTGAATCAAATTATAATACTTAGTGCAGCAAACTCCCCAAATTATGTATTTATGTATATTTCTTTCACTTTCCTGTAGCAAGACTAATTTAAAAAGTATGATAATTTATAAATTATTAACCCCGAAGTATATCTTTATTGCTTACACCACATTTTGGTAATTTTTGTGAAACTTAAGCTTTGAAAACAAATGTTTGAAACAAATGTATCTTAATATCAAAACTATTTTTGGATTGGAATATTTATTGCTTATCGGAAATGTCTTCTACTTGCAAGATGAGTTATACAACAAAAATAAATTTTGGGTATATGACAAACATCAATAAATATGTTTTACATAAATTGAAATAAAAATATTAAACTTCGGAAAAAATTGAAAGTTTTAATCAATAAGTTGTATTATTCACTGCAATCTAATCAATATCTATTTCCAACTCTTATATACATTGTTACTAGATTTACCATTGATTTGTATATTTGAGTAATGGACCTCGATAGATATCTCGTTAAACAACATAACATTTTAGGAGTAATATCTGCGAAATATGATTTATTGGGAAGAATTTGTTTGGTATACGTTAGAGCAGCTAACTAAAAAAAATTATCAGAATAAATCGATGACGCTTTGGTATATTATCACCCAGACCCTTAAAAGAAAAGAAAATATAGCATAGTTATGGTTGTTCTAAGTGTATACAACACAGAGGGAAAAGAACTTCACTTTTAATATTTCTTTAAGTACAATAATTAAAACTAAACTTATTCCATTTATAAAAAAAAATATATCTCAAATTGTAAACAGTATAAGGAAGACAGTTTCATTTCATAATGAATTCAAAAAATTTTTTTCAAAAAAGTAAACATTTATTGTCATTTCAATCAGTCATTTTCAAAATTGACCACACTCATTTCCTCTTCGTTTTGGAGTTGTGCAATAGTAAAGGAAAAATGTTTCTGTTCCTTAAGTCCTTAAAATAACATGTAAACAAAGTCAAATAATGTATCATGCCATTACTAAATGAATTGCATTTTAATGACAGGACCTATGGTTGAAATATCATACAGTCAATATCACTTTGCTACCGCGGCCAATAAGCAAAATGATACTGTTACGTAGATCAGGGTTCGAGGATTTTATGCAACCAGTCACAACAATCAAGACGTTTCTTCATTAGCGATGAAAAGGTATTGTCGAATAACAATCCTTGATGTACATCAGGTATATTTTCAGAATAAATCTTAGAAGGCCTAAAGGGAGTAGGTACACGAAGCTGCATCTGTATCTCAGTAATATTAAAAATAGGTATTTTTAAGGAACATTTATAATCATTTTATTGGATAAAAACCTCCATTTTTTTATTGAATATCCATTGAACCATAATTCATACTTTAATCAAACATTTTATAAATAGGATGTCCAGTTAGTTTTTTTTAAAGTATTTTTGCACACATTTTTTTTTTCCAAAGCAGTGAAATTTTATGATGTATAATGCCATAAATTAAGTCATAATATTTTTCTGAAAAAAACCCACGATTAAAGTATGTTTTAGAGTGTAATTATTAATTATACAAAGTTATAAGTTGTTAAATGTAGTAGTTTAAGGACAAATGCGCTTATATGGTAAAAATATTAGTTTTGAGAAAAATGGATTTAAGTAATGGATTTAGTAGACTTTGAAATTTTCAAAAAATTGTTAAAAATACTTCTACTTTTTGTAGAATGATAATTTTTGCACTATTAGAAGCGTAGAAACTCATATTTTATTAAAATGGGAAAAGTGGAAAATGTGTTTGGGGGCTGATATTTACGAACCTACCCCCTTAACACCTTCTAAGGCGTTCATACACAACTATCAAAGTCAATAATTCACGATGTAAAAGATTATTCACAAGCATTCGGTCGCCCTATACAACAGCAAAAGTAATCAGTACTACTCGCCACCAGTCAAAATAAGACTGACTTAAATTCGGTAATCTACTCCTTATGTGTACGTCTCAAAGATCTTATAGAAAAAAAACCCCGCTTGCAACATAAATCGTGACTTGACTAGATTTATCCTGTAATTTATAGAAAACTCCTACGGTTGCAAACTCGCTGAAAAAGATCGTCAAGTCACGAAAATGATCAACATATCACCAACTTGGTCGCCAGAAATGAGTCACCTATGGCTCTATTACAGTGCTTTTAAACTTTCACTATTGCCGACCAATTTTCAATCATAATTTTTATCGCACCCCCCTTATACAATAATAATGTATTGAATTTAATAATAATGCATTTAGCGCTAAGATACAATGCGAACTTAAATAAAAATCATACAAATTAACAAGATAAGTATTCAATTGTATATGTTACTCTTACATAATATATATTTTAAGCAAATTACTTTTAAGTAATAGGATATTTATTATATTATTTTTTTTATCTTTTGCTAATTTTTAAATTGGAGCAGATTGCAAAATATTGTTTAATTAAAGGTATATTTCCTCCATCATCCATTTCTAAGGGTAGAAATTTCATTAGAAAAATATTCAATATGTTGCTCTCTAACAAATCCAGCACAGATAGCATTCTCGGGAACATCTAGGTGAGTTTAGGCAACTTATCGGGCGTGTGGACAAAACATTTAAAAATGCCATTCCTCGTAGAATTCCAGTTAGTCTTGGTCGAGTCGATAGTTCTATAGCTACCGAATCTACCTTGAATGTACATTTTATAATTTACGCTTTAGCTGTAATTCGCAATATTAAGTATTTGCGGCAGTAGATTAACAAAAACATAGATACATTTTTAAGTTGTAAGCGAACATTCGACGATAATAAAGAATCAACAAGTGCACTGACGAGCATAATTCCGAAAACTAAATCAAGTAAATATTCTCAAGAATACTTAAATTTTCGATTTACCACTACTAAAGTAAATGGAGAAGAAAAGCCCCTGAGAGCTATTTTTTAAAAAATATATTGGCAATAGACAGTATGGAACCTAATAAACTTAAAAAAACCTTTGAAAACGCTTTATGGTGAGTGCATTAACAAGCCTCGAAAATTCATTGAATTAAAATTAAAATCATATAAAAAACAAAAACATTTTTTTTTACAAAAAAAAAAAAAAAAACATTATCTGTGAATGAAAAAAATTTATTTATATCTTACCAAGCATCAAACAAGATAGCCTGATATAAAAAGCCTCACACTATTGGCAAAGAGAGCTTATTTTGCCAGCTGCAATTGAGATCGTAGAAACCATGTTTGGAGGCAATTTTGCCTGAGTTGGAGTCTATGGATTACAACCCTTTAGAAAAATCAACTGTAATTTTAGGCCTGACAGATTTAGCATTTAGAATTAATGTTAAATAATGAAAAAGACTGTAAAATTCTGATCAAGAATAATTGTGTTATTTTTTAATATTTAAAGCGAGAAGATTCATGATTAACCTGGGAGCAGGCTTGAGCTCTATACTAATGTTAACAATCGCGCGAGGTGACTGAGTGACCCTAATCCTATTTTTATAATGATTTTTATTATACACGATAAAAGTCACAATTCTAGCGAATAATTTAATTAAACTAGAAAGTACACTTACATACTTTCTAGGAATTTTCAATTGTTCTTTTAACTTCAGAAAAAATCCATTAAAACTAATCTAAAATGTTTTAAATGTGAGAGACTATAATAAAGAACGCAAATCATGGGCACTTTGCGCAAACATAACATGAATGTTATTTGCAGACGAAACTGTCATATTTTGTCCAAATTATTGCAGTTTTAATTTCTTCTGATCATCAACCAATATTATGCTGAACTTTTTCTTGCTTGTGTCTTTTTGACAGAGAGATGTTTGTCATGTGGTGTACTTATCACTACATGTTCTTTTTGATGGAGTTATTTAGATATCATCTGAAAATTCTCCTTTCGTTTCATGTTTATTTTCTCAAAATTTACTTTCGCTATCATAATTAATATGCATTATTTCCGCATGTTCTTCCCTTGCTTGATCCGTTTCAACTTCCTTCAATCACAGATATCACAGATGCCCATTTTTTTATATTCTGCTCATATACATTTATCGCAGGGGGAAATGTATCATGTACATAGAAACTATTTCGGAAGAAAAGTGGTCGCGTGGGGAACTCGGTCAGTACAACAACCTTAAGATTGTGGACAAACGTTTGTCATTCCCAAAGAAGAGGGGGATATGAGACAAATACATTTTAGTTCCTCTGAAGACTATTATATAGGAGGATACGATCAAGGTGATTTTTAAAAAATAAACATTTTCCCCAGAAATAACGGCTTTGTGAGCCTAGAATTGCTTTGCACCTGGCGTGAACATTCCAGAGTTAAAATTGTATTCAATATAAATATGGATATTTGTTCTAAAAATGAACTTCGTAAAACGTTTTTCATTGTGCTTTATATGCTTCAAAATATTCATTAAATTAAATCTTGGTGAAATAATCCTTCAATCATCTGTGCTATTCGAAATATTATAAAACTCTTTCACATGGAATAACGCGAAGCAGAAATACATTATTTATATCATCCCTAAATGACAGTGATGTATTTTTTCATCTTCCTATAATTTTTCTCTGGTGTAGGTTTTGTTTTTTCTCTGAAAGAGTAGTATTTTAAGTTTAAAAAGAAAATGTAATAAAAAAATTTCTCATACCTCGTGAGATTACAGCAAATCAAACCAAGTGTTTTTTTATTTGGTTATTGTATCAAAGATAGCTTCAAGTGGAGATGTCGTAATATTACCAGATGATATATATAAATTATATCTGTATAAATGTGGATTTTCTTTTATTTCAAAAAATCCTTTTGTTTTAATTCATTCCATTAAATTATATTTTTCTCAAACTTTTATTTCCGATATGTTTACTCCCCCTTGGAAAGAACACCCCACAGTTTGAGAAACGCTTCTTTATTACCAAGATTTCGCCATGTTCCGATTGAATTGCCAATATAATGTAAGGGAGAGTAAGTAAAGTAAAAAGTTTATCAGTAACGTAATGAGCAATAGAAAGTTTTTGATGATATACTTATTTTCTCACATTAAACTTAATTTCACAGGATTTTGCGAATTGTGTAATTGCATGTATTTGTATATTGTAATAAATCATTGTCACCAACTTAGCACAATACTTACATAAATTTATAATCTAAAGAAATTACAAATAAAAAATGAAAGATTATTTTTACAACAATGATTTCATAATATCTTTATTGGGTGGACGTTAGCACGGTGTCAATCTCGTCACGTGAAAGTCGCTCTAAGTTATGAAATTCGTTAAAATTGACCTCGAATCACTTTACATTGAGACGTAAGTCAAATTCAAATCAAATCATAGTACATTCATTGATTTAAATTTAGAATCTTGGCTCTTTCAATACGGCTATTATATACTAACCCTCTCATTCATCTTATTCAATTTTATATATTAAAAAAAATCGGAGATTTATGTTGACATATAATTTTCTATAATTTAATTTCTTCTTTTGTAACATTTGAAAAACTTCACATAAAAGAAATTTGTTTCAAAGTCTTCGAATTCCTTGATTCTTCAGATTGAAATTGGAAGACGGGCAACACATTTGGGGGTTGTGAAATCGATAACAAGTGGTTTCAAACGTTCCGTCGAATTCTCAATAAGGTAGTATTGTTGAACGTGATCCCCAAGAGAAGAACTTCTCAGAACAATTTCCTCACTCCAATAATTTTCATTCGAACTTTTGTCCCGTCTCTGAAGTCTTCTGTGTTCTGGAATAACTTTAGGGTAGTGTAAACTTAAGAGGATACCCAGTAACCGAATTTATAGAAAGAAAAATTACCTCAATGTAGGGATTGGTCAGCAAATACTTAAAAACATTGGGCTTTTGCTAAACTCATATTATTTAAACTCCAGAAGGAGTTTTTTGTTCCTCTATCCTAAAGATTAATTATTTTGTTAAAATAAATCATTTTTGAAATAATTAGAGGATACTGATTAGAACGATTTAAACAGGTATATGGTTAACACCATACGACACTTACTGAAACGAGTAAAATACTATTGAAATGCTTTTATCGTAATTATATGGGTGGTTTGGCAAAAAAGGATATTATATTTTAATAATGTCCTTCTGCTAGGCACTTTAAGAAGTGCCATGCATTGTCATTGTCATTTCTCAGATGCGTCCTTTCATACTTACGTTTGATGAAGATTAAATCAATTTATTGGTGGGGTTCGACACATTATATATATATATATATTACAAAAATATACAAAAAATAGTTATATACCTAAGATAACTATAGTCATGATAGAATAGATTTAGCCACAGAAATACTAAAGCAAACTCCTAGCTCTAGGAACTAGGAATGCAGGTTTAAACAAAGTTTATATATATATATATATATATATATATATATATATCGTATTTTTCGAGTGAACATTAAGACATTTTATTTTGAACTGTATTTATTCCATGAAATCACTTAGGGATCTGACTTGAAAGAGAAAGAGAGACGGACACGTGTTAAAAATCAAGAGTCCGCGGCTACTCAAAAGCCAGACGCCTTCAAGTGCATGTCTTATTGAAGAGGTATACTTGGGAATTGAAGCATGACATATTAGGTAATAAAAAGTAATGGTTGGAGCGGCACAGTTCTATTAAAGCCATGTGTTCTTCATTTCTTAACTGGATAATAAATTTAATACTTCAAGATGTAACGGAAAAATAAAAATTAGAATTGGTCTAGGGATTTTAATTTTAGATCTAATTTAATATTATCCTTACAAATATATAAAGCTTGATGCTACGCCTAAAATATTGACATAATATATATACAGTGTTTGTTTTTGAACATATTATTTTTTGTATTATCTGTAGTATTATTCTTCCTATCAAAATAACGGAGTATCACTGAATAAATAGATTATACACAGTAGTTCCTATCTGATTGTAGTACCCAAACATTCAATATCAATTGAGAATTTAAATGTATAAAGTATATTATGAAGAATATTTCATGTATCCTAAAAGAATTTTTCTTACACTTACAAAACAATTCATGTTTGCACAACTTTTTTAAATGGTTGAGGATTTTGTGCCTGTTGGCATAGATACAGGGCGGTCCCAAATTCATAGTAGAAACTTTAAAGATAGATAAAGGACTTTATAACAATAAATTATTCTTTAGGAATGTATGGGGAAGTGTATGGGGAATTCACCGTTGGTGATTTTGTGACTTTGTGCATAAATACAGGGTGGTCCCGAATTCATGATACAAACTTTATGGGTTGATAGGGGACATTATAACATTCATTTATTCTATAGGAATGTGTGGGGAAAGTTACGCGGGTGAGGCGCAAATGGGAAAAACGAAAGAATAGAGAAATTGAGTTATTGGTTGTTTGCGTTACCATCAAGGGGCAGTAGGTGTCTATCCACCCAGTAGCAAAAAGCGTCATACATGGTTGTGCTGACGTCTACGACGGAAGACTTTACGTATGCCAAAAGTGAAGATATGTATTGCATGCACAACTGTGCAAATAGTAAAGGGAGAGCAGTGTTACTAGTGTATCAAGTGCAGTTTAATGATCTACAAATGAGGGATCACACAATTTTTCAATGGTTTCACCATCAACTTTGTGAAACAGATTCGTTCCACGTCACCAGACGTGATGCTGGTAGATGAAGAGCAGTACGCTAACCAAGCCTGGAAGAAAGCATCTTGAACGTTTTGGCTGATAGACCAGAGTCAAGTATAAGAGCTGTAGCTCATGAAATAAGTGTGTCATCAGACCGTTTACAGAAAATTAAATGAAATTACTTACATCTGTATCATTTAAAACGAGTACAAGCTTTAAAAAAGGCAGACCATCTTCTGTGGCTGCCAGTTGTTGGTAAAGCAATGTGAGCTGCAGTTGAACTTCATAGCTGATGAGCTGAACAATTTTGGAACAGTTGTTGTAAGCATTACACTTATCAATGACGCTTTCAACAAGAAAATTTTCTTTCCTTTCGTATCTTATTTTTTGTGTTTGTGCCTCAGCGCGCCACATTCACCCTTACATTCCCACACAAAAAAACAAATGTTGCAATAACCATTACCTCGCCTTAAATATTGAACCATGATTTCGGGACCACCCTATATACGCACGCACGCACAATTTGAAGCATTATGTAATACTAAATCTTTTATTGCAAACGGGACAAATAACATTTGTCTTTTTAGGATTTTTTTTGAGACTCTAGGTAGACTCTTTGTGTGCCAACAAGTATAACACAAGGCTTACAAACGTAAGTCAATACTCAAACAATAGTGGTAGGAAGTCTTAAGTACAGAGATACAAGCGCAAATGGGAAATCTAAAGGTAAAAAGAAACAAGACGGGATGCAAATACAATAAACACAGTACAAACAACAACATTGCTCACATGCAAAAACGGAGACATTCAGTAATTAAAATTATACAATGGTGAAGGTTTGGAAGCGCATGTGTGATCAAAATAAAATTTTTCAAAATGCAAATGCGTAAAAGCATGCATACACACAAATACTTAAGAATATACACATAGACACACATACATATATATATATATATATATATATATATACGCATTTAAAAAAAACAGAGATACATACATACACAGTAAATGTTAGCAAACACACACACAAAAATTATCTTTCAATTTTTATTTCCTCTCCAGCAAAAAATTGCACCTTGTCTTGCTAATTCCTGTTCTTTATCAAATATTCTGAAGAATCTAAATTCTTACCTTCAATGAAAAATTCCCACCTTCATAAGAAAGAAAGTCTCATATTTGATGTATTTCAGTAGGATTGATAAAAGCATGTCATACAAATTTTAGCACTAATAACATCGATATAAGAATTGCAAATATGTGCAATTCAAAGTTAGAGGGAAGAAAATATCAGTGACTGTACAGTGTGAGGGCAAATCAGTTAAAGGAGTCAAGGCATGGGTGTCTAAACTAAGATCGTCTGGGGGCAACATTCCAAGAAAAAATATTTGCTGGGCCACGCATACAATATTTTTTCAACAACTTGAAATAAAATTTAACTGTTTGTAGTTTTATTAAAATAACCTATATGTCTTTTTATTACACATTTTTTTAAAATTTTTGATTAGATATATATAAATACATATTTATTTTAAATTTGTAAAAATTTCGTTTCATTTAGTTTGGTTTTCATACAGATAGAAAAAACTCAAGTTAATGAGATAGATGAGTTTGTTTTTGTTGAACAAGGAAATCGCGCTCAATATCGGGTTCAATAGCTGAGGTTGCAATTTTTAATACCGTTTCAAGATGTCCGAAAGCGATCAATGTTTTATTTTTCAATTCCTACTATTAGTAGTTCCCCTTTCTCTATATTTATATATAGAAATAGTTGATCTAAGTAGGAATTGGCTTTTTTATATTGCTTGTTGTTTTTGTATGCTCCATTCTTGAAAAAAATTGTTCACAAATATAAGTACTGCCAGAATATGTGAAGACATTAATAAAGCATGATTGCGAAAATGATGATATTTATCGCTCGGGTTAGGTAATATTTATAAAACTACAGTAAAGAAACATTTCCCAATTTTCTTTTCTTTTTAATGTCACTTTGAAGGTCAATGCATTCTATTTGAAGAATTAAAGGTAATTTATTTATTTCTAGAAGAAATGGAGTAAAAAAGAAAATGTTGAAATACTCTTACTCTTCAGTTTTTCGAAAATCTTGAAATCTTCATTCAAACTCTTGAATTAAATAAAAATTTAATGCAGTATATTTTTCATATTTACTGCATTTCACTGGTTCATGTGCAACCAAAGAACTGAAATGTGTCAAATTTTTTACTTTTATTTTATTGTGCCAAAATTTCAACTTTCTATCATACACTGTTATTGTTTGGAACATATGATTAATAAATTGATTTTTTTCTTTGAAGTCTCTAATTTAAATCAGTCAAATGTTCTGATAAGTCCACTAAAAAAGCTAAATCTAACGCTAAATCGTCGTCTTCAAATCCAGTTACATGCATCCCTTTAGTTTCCAAAGCTATTTTTATTTCAGTTCTCAAAACATAAAATTTTTTGAGCATTTTCCCCTTACTCTGTGAGTCATCTTTTACTTCTGTATAATAAATAACATCTGCAGATTTAATGCCCATTACTGAAAGAAACTCTTGAAATTTTCTAAGATTACGTTCTTTTCCTCTTATAAAGTTAATGGTTTTTATAACAACGCTATGTAAAACGTTCAATTTTTAACACTAGAAAGACTGAAAAAAACTTAATATACATCCATATTACCCAAAAGCAGTCCAAATGACTTCATCATGAAAGATTAACTAATGTGTAAAAATTTGAGTAAAATTAATGTTTAATATTTTTTATATTATGTACAGTCATATAACAGATTTCTCGTAAATATTAAGAATAAAAAATGTACTTCACTTGTAAAAAATATATTCAAAAAAATTCTAAGAAATTGTGTTATTATATACGTAATTGTTTTTTCTGATTGAAATTTAAAAGCAGTCAAAATGACTTCGTTGTGCAATATTTTGTTAAACATTTCCCCTGTAAATTGCCCTGATATACAATGCAATAATAAGATGTTTAATGTATATTTAAATTTTTATCTCAAAATAAATGTTAACGAATTTATTATATATGAATCATATTGCAAACATTGATTTCTTGAATAAAAATGTGTAAATATAATATTTTTATTATTTGAGCTTGGGCTGCACTTTAGAAAAGCATGGGTTAAGGCATTGCGAGATGGAGTGCTTACCGAAATATTTTATGGTTGCTGATAGATTTTCTAATAAATTATGTTGTTTATTTTTTGTTTATTCACTTTTTAAAATTTTCTCTACTCTTTTTTCGAGTGTTTTGTAGTTATAGGTACCCAGCTAAGAAAAGTTTCAGATTTTATTAGAAGTTTATTCTGTGTCTAAATTGAAGCTCATGGCCTCAGAAAATACATGAAGGACCATTTGATGAAGTTCTTTTTCATTGTTTTCTGTAATGAATTTTGATCGTAAATGTGTATCGATTGCAAAAAAAGGAGGGGTTTTTTCTTGGTTTTCGTTACTTTACAACCGTGTACAAAAAGGTTTCGAGCAGTTTTATTCAAATGTATAGAAATGTAGAAAATGCATTTAAATGAACTTAATATTATATTGCCATCTTACAGCCAGATTAAAAAATACGAAGCCTTCAAAATATAATTTTTTCATCTTCTTTTAATTATCCTCATTAGTAGAAGCATATGAATAAAATTTTATTTATTCTACATCGAAAGGTTTAATGAAAAAATTATTTGATTAAGGGAAAATGGAAATTATTTCTTCATAGTTTATAACGTAAAAATATATATTTTTAAATGTATTATACTTTCGTAAAAATATATTTAAAAATATCATGAAATATGCAAAATGAGAATAGTTGTGAGTTTCAGTCAGTTTTTGCTTTTAAAAAAGTGAGTAAAATTAAACCGTGTACTTATATAAATTTCATTATAATTTTCTGTGGTATATTATCGTGATTTTTATATGTTCCTTTCTTTGAACTGTAAAGTATGGCCCAAAAGAAATACTATGAATATTGGCGTGAGAATTATATGAAATGTATTGTAGAACGTTCAACCTATATAACTAAACTTTTTTATGGATCTGGAATTAAAAAAAATCTTTCAAATACTTTATTCTTTACTTAATAAAACAGGTAGTACAAAAAAAATAACAAAAAAATGTCTTTCCAAAAGAAAGTTTTTTCTCTCTCAGATGTTCTAGTGCAGTTTTTTTCTAAAATGCGTCAAAAAATTTCAATTTTCATTAATGTCTGCTTAGTTGATTAGTGATGAGGACAAAGCTGAAGTAAGGATGGAAAATTTTTTTAGATTTTAAGCTAAATGGGAAAGGTCATTTTTACTTCATAATTTGGATTAAGACTTACTAAGGATATTTTCACTTCTCTTCATGTATGCTGTATTACGCTCTAAAAATGCATTAGTATATGCATTTTTTAGAAATGAAGGCTTTATATTTGTATTTCCAAGAAATAATCTTCTGTGTTTTAAAAGGAATATTTTATGTAATCAAATTTTATTATGAGGATATATCTCTAACATACTAAAATGCAAATATAGTCCAAGACATGAGGCTGAATTTTTTATTCCTCAGGATGTTATCTATGAAAGATAAGTTATGAATGTTTTTGGTTGAAGTATTAGTGCTTTATATAAATAATAATAGAAGAAAGTGAAGCATTGGGTAAAATATTTAATTTAAAATATTTCTTTTATGCAAAAAGAAAAAAAACTAGGAAAAATGGAAAGTATAATAACGTAAAGAAACATATATGTGTAGATGAAAGACATAAAACGTTGAATAATTGAACATTACCTCCCTTTGTAATTTTTTGTATCTGTGGAAGTTAATTTCATGCACGGAATGGAAAATACACTAACGATGTTTTTGGTTTAAAATTTAGCTAATATTTATTGTGATTTTCTACGAAACAAAATTAGGAATCGTTGCCATCATTTGCAGGCGAAACTTTATGAGGTAGAAAAGGGATCCCTCAGGACACATTAAAAAGTATTAACATGGATCAGTTCACAGGCTGATTTATAGACTGCAAAAACCTCAACTGTCAAGACCTTACTATTTTAAACTTCATTCAGTCGGAAATGGGGGGATTTTCCAGAGCATATAACACCCATGTGTTATACAAAAAATTTTAGTTTAAAACTAACCATGTGATAAACTCTATTTCTTCATTACAGTTAGTTCTCTTCTTCAAGGTTTTCTTGAACAAATATTAGCCACTTTTGTCTGATTTATCATAATTCATAAAGTATTAAAAACACGTGTATGGGTGTAAATTTATTTATTTTTTAATACATTTATCTGTCATAAAGTATTTGTTTTGATAGAATTATGTTTGCTTGTTCAGCGGAGACAGAAATTTCTAAAT
Organism: Trichonephila clavata; assembly: GCA_019973975.1. Lineage (NCBI taxonomy): Eukaryota > Metazoa > Arthropoda > Arachnida > Araneae > Nephilidae > Trichonephila > Trichonephila clavata. The sequence continues at coordinate 31,622 of BMAO01001634.1, read as the reverse complement.
GTATAAATGTATTATCAGGGTAAATATTATCAGAAAAGTTCATGAAAAAATTATTTCGCCTTTGAGTACTGGAATAGACAAATATGTCTAAAAATAGTTTGTCTTAAGACTTATAGCGAAATCAAATTTATATCCTAGATATAACTACTAAGAACAGTGGTATTAAAAGGTTTGTGACCTAAGGACGCATTATATAGTACTGAACGGGCAAGAAAGGAGCAGAAATGGCGTTTCCAGAAAACTCTATTATACATAAACTTAGAATGATATATCTTTAGATGAGATTATATCAAAACATGTTAAATGTATTTTATGTAGACATTTTTTCTAAAAAAAGTATTATATTTTGTTATTAAAATTTTGTTTGTAATTTTTTAATATTATTTCTTTATTAATGATAGTAATTTGTTAACTAAGCGTCCCTTTTAACCATGCATTAAATAGAATACCTGGGATACGTGCTGGAAATTTATCACACGAACTGTAGGAGTCAAAGTCTATCTAAAATAACCACCGTCAAATTTCAATTGCTTTTATTTTCTGATTATGTAACCACTCACGTTTAAAAATGAATTCACTTAAATACATTGTTCTCAATGACATTAAAATATTGCATGTGAGGAAGCCTTTGTAGACTGTTCTTGTAAGAATTTGGATGCAATAATTTAGGAGCTGTCCTTGCTTAAGGTATATTTACACCTTCGAAGAAAAGTCTTTGAAAAACTGTAATATTTGCTATCAAAGTATATTTTACTGATGAAGCATAACTTAAAACTATGAAAAATACATTTAATATTTTACTTATAGCACAAAAAAGTTTAGAGAGAAAAACATAGTGAAAATTGTAATTAAATTCATTGTTAGAATAACACACATAACTCAAGTGAAAAAACAAAAATATCACTTTTCTGTAAACTTAATGTTGATCATCATAACATTTTTTTAGGGCTGGTACTATTTTCCTAATGATAATCAAATTATTACAATTTTTATCAAGGTTCGAGTAAAAGAACATTGAAAAATCACTAAAAAATTATTACGAGATATGATATACACCTTAGTTACTAAAAACATATCAACTCTATAATTATGGAAATGGTAGGGGGTCTTTAAATCTATAAAATAAATGTACTTGTAAAATTAAACTAATTCGGTTCACACCTTTTTCTGATATTTACGTTGTCAGATGCCAATACGTTAAAAAAAAAGCATTTTGAGATAAATCAGAAATAAACTTTAAACTGCAATTTTTAATATTAAACACAATTAAATATACTTAAAATGCCCCTGATTTATAAATAACACCCTCTTTACTCTCTAAGACATTGGGCTTTTTTCCCGGGTTGCTTTTAAAATTTTTCAACGCTGCTTTACAATTGGTGTTGAATGACGTTCTGTATCGTTAATTCTATTAATGTCAAAATGTCTGTACGATTTTAAAGTAAAATAACCAGGAGTTACATTGTTTTTTTTAAAATGTCAACACAACCCTTGTACCCATCATTAAATTGTATAACAGCATCCAATGCATCAGATTTTAAAGTTTTGAGGCACACGAAAACTTCTTTCGGTACTCTCTGCCATATAATGCCATTAAAACACTCATTTGAGTTTTGCGTTTTGCCATGCAGACATTTAGTTAGTAGTTCTTTGGTACATAATTCTAAATATGTAGGCTTAATCATGTTTAACACTTCATTAGATAAGCCTTTATATTTTTCTTTTGGCTTTTGGCCACAAGATAGTGCTCGCTGGTAGTAGCGCCAACTATCTTTTCCTATGGGACACTGTCCATGCATGGGTTTCTTGGCACTTGATGAGCAATGAAACAGGGCCACAATAGCATTTTGTTGAAGACCGGAGAGGTTTCCAACATTGCTACGAACAGCAATCCCATAATAGTTTTGCAATCGGTCAATAAAAGAGTCGGTGAGTTTGCCTTTACCAGACAGATGTTTATTTTTCGACTTTTGTTTGCGCAATCTAGCACCTACTCTCTTTTGAACATGAATGATGCAGTCATATTTTGTGACACTATCTTTACCATAAGTATCTTTGACACTGATAAAGCCCTTAGAATCCCCGTCACCATAATATTGTGCTTGTTTAAGGCCTCGCTTCACAACAGAACGTTGGAAGATTCTAGTTGCACCAACAGCTTTCATTTTTAACGCAGAACCTTGAAAATTGATATGGCATACGTCATATGTTGCAAAAGTTCCCGATTCTATGCTTTTAGGCATTTTAGAAATATTTCAGCTGATGGGGTAATATGACGACATTATTTCAATGTCTACTACTTTACCAGTGTCAACTGACCAAATCTGTGACACACCCATTCATGGAAGTGTAACCCCTACGCTGCCATGTTCCGTCAACTGAAACACCAAATTCAACTATTTTATTTTTAGATGGATGTAGCACACACACTAACAGTTCGGAAGCTGCTTTTTGCATTGATAGTTCACTAACTTCTGTAATCACAGGCATGCGTTTGTTATCATGATTAGTGTACACAGTTTTACTTAGCCTGGGTAAATTTAACGTACCACATAATTTAAACCCGGCAGAAAAACCTTTACCAATTTGTCTCACACCATAAAAAAAAATTTGTATTTACTTCAGGACAGTTTAAAGTTTTCTTTGAACTAGAAAACTCTGAGTAAAAGTTACAATGTTTACACCTTGTAACAAAATTTGAACACAAACCATATCTTGAATCATCAGAAAGCAATAAGCCTTCTTCGACACATCTTGGGCAACAAAGTTGTAAGAAAAACAATTAAGAGGGCATCAATATCTATAACTATATTTCCAGTAAGTGTTTTAGGCTCATACTATGCCATTTCCTAATCAAAAATAGCAGGCATTTTGAACTTTGAAGAACTGGCGTTGGTGGATGTTGAGCTACAATTTTTAGAATATTTATTAGTAGATCCATTACCACGAAATTGTCGTTTTCTCTTTGCACTAATTCTGCGTTTTAAGTTTCGCATATTAAATGAAAAAAATTAAAATTTTCAGCAATAAAAAAGGATTTAACAGAAACTTAGAAAGTGCTGTGCGCAATCGTAAGCAAATGTAAACAAACAATAACACACTCTCTTTTCCTGCCAGATTCTGGATAAAAATATTAGTAAAAACATGTTGCTAATTATATTTTTGAAGATTCTGAAAACTCAAATTCATATTTTAAAGTGTATAAATTTTCTACTGTTGCATATTTAAGCAATACTTTGTAAAATAAAAATGTAAACAAACATTTTTTTCAACTTTCAGAATGTAGACTTGTACTTCCGGTTTCAAAAAGTAGCTACCGAGTAAAATTCAAATCCCCATAACTTAAGTTCTAAATTAGATGGAAACAAAATTTAAGCACCATTTTTTTAAAAAAGTTCAAATTTAAAAATAAAATCAAAATTCAAAAATCGAAAATATTGGCGAAAATGACGTTTTGAAGGTGTACGGATACCTTAAATTTAGATATTAACTCAAAGCAGTTGATATGTCAAAATTCATTAAAAGTTTATTTTTCCACCAACGAAAAAATATGCATTTTTCATTAGGAAACTATTTTATTTTGCTGAACATTATACTAACGAGTGTAAAAGTATTTCTTGGAAACCCCGAGAGAATAAACATACAATAGAATATTTACAATCTACTGGGTATTGCCTAAAATAAAAAAAAAAGTTTTATACACACACACACACATATATATATATATATATATATATATATATATTCTTCATAAATAAAATTATATTTATATACTTTTTAATGATAAGGATAATCATTAGATACTTGTAGTTATACAATTTTCATAGAGAACGTAAGTTCATTTTGTATACTCATTTATAATTTTTTTCATTTTTTCTTATTTTAACTAGGTGAAACCCTAGATATGGCTCATAAAACTCCAAGGTTCCTTGGAACATAGTTTAAAGACTGCTGCCCTAGGCCAAAGATTATTTTATGACTTACAGTGTAAAGAATATGTGGAAAAGATGTAAGGAAATGTCTGGACCTTTACATTGTTAAATTCATTCTGAAAAGACATATACACTCTACATCGTTTAAGGTGATTAGGTACCGAAAAAAATCAAGCTATCGATATTTTTTATTTGGTTATATATGAAACCTCGAATCATTATAACCATTTCAGAAAAGGTTCAAAGCTTCGTCTGCATTTTTTTTTCATGGAAAAATTTTTGATGCAGGACAACAGATTGAAAAACACAGTAGTCTCTCAGATTACACTGGACAACAAAAAAGAAACTTTTTTTTTGTCTCAAAAATAAAAATATGTGACTATGATAGTATTTCTTCTCCTGAATTCAAATATGATATCGATTTTTCTTCATCACGCAAGGTTTTCAAAAAACAGGCATATATAATTTCAAACACTTTAATATTTTCTACATTCTTAAGTACACAATATTCGATCATTCAAACTCACCTAGAAATTAAGAAATCACGATTTTCTTTTATATTTCTCCTGTTGAGTACCCTCTTGATGGTCCAACAATAATCGGCCAGCATATTAGCATTCCATTTGTCTTGATATCTCTTTTATATCGCTGAACTCTCCTGATGAAAGCGTTGCCCGTGCGCATTACTCACTGCACCAAGATTTTCCGGGAAGAAATCTAAGTGCGAGTGCAAGGAGCATATTTTTAAGGACATATTGCAGCCCAAATTTTTATAAGATGTTAAAAGATCATGAACACTATCACGGTAATTTTCCGCCTTTAGATTTCCCAAGAAACTGAGAGTTACATTGCCCATGGCTTTCACGAAATTCTTCATCATTTATAGTTTGATATGTAACGGAGGTAGATATGCATTTTTAAGATTACACAATGCGTCATGTCTCACATTTTTCTGTCCAGAAATGAATGATTCGCGTTTAGGCCATTCTTTTTTGATGTAATTGTTTTTTTCTGTCCCTACTATCCCAAAGACACAAAAAACAACAGTACTTTGTGTAACCAAGCTGCAGACCAAGAATAAGTGCAATTACCTTCAAATCACCACAAATATTCCATTCATACACTGCATATTGAAGTTTTGCCAATATAAATTGAAAGTTTTCATATGTTTCTTTGATACTAGCAGAGTGAGCCACATGTATTGAAGGGAATTTTTTTTCCATTATGCAGAAGCCCTGCTTTTAAACTTGCTTTGGAGGAATCAATGAACAAGCGCCATTCTATAGGGTTATGTTCAATACCAAATGTCTCCCCATAAGAGAAGAAATGTCATTACAAAACACTAAGCCATTTTCTTCAGAAAAATAGTCTTTACATTGAGAATGACGACTACGATAAGTACATATATTTGTATTCTTTTGAAGAAGATTCCGTCCTTTTAGCCGGGAACCAAGCGTTTAAGAATGTTTTTTTGGATAACTTTATATCTCGTATGGATCGTTAATATCTTCTTGAGTCAATAAATGAGGCTCAGATGAACAGTTTGGTTCAAAAGTTGTACATCACCACAAACTGTTTCTTCTTCTTCCTTACTTCTATCGGAGTCTGAGCTCTCTTCATCTAATGTCACATGTTCTGAAGGCTTTGGTATGGGCAATTATTCGTTGTGTGGAACTGGTCTCATTGCAGATTGCAAATCAGGGTACACCACTGTATGTTTTGATTTTGACGTATTCCCTTTAATGTTTGTTAAGCAGAAATAACAGTCAGAGGAGTGATCTTTGGGTTCCCTTCAAATCATAGAGATAGCAAATGGCATGTGGCGTGTGCCATTCTTCCATGCAGTAAGAAGCCTACTACACCATAAACAACAGATATGTGGAGCCCAGGTCCTCGTGTGGTTCCCCACTTTACACCCAAAACAAAGTTCATAACACTTTTTTACTAATGGAGTAAGGTTTCGCCTTTGGGGCTTGAACGTCACTTCACCACATATATAACAAAAGTTGTTATGATTATTTAATCCATCTCTATGCATTTTGTAACTAACAACAATTAAAAGAAATAAATTTGTAAATACGTAGCATACAGCAATCCAGACACAAATCACTCACAATTACGTGTTTACTATTTCCCTACTGTCTCACAACTGACATCGTTCTAATGAATATTTGCTAGTCTAGACCATGTCTGTGCCTGTCTGTTGTGTCTGGTGCCAAAGTGTCTGCACATGTCTGAACTGGCGCAACAGTAGCAATGATTTCATTTTAGTTAGCTCATGTGGTTCCATCAGATTTACAATGCTCTAGGAGTTTTTATTTAACAATGGACAAATGGTCGTTTATTAAAAAAATATTCAAATACATTAATTGAAATTAAAATAAAAAAAACTGGGGGTGATAGAGAAATTCCGAATGCATACACTTGCCTCCGAAAGTCTGCGTACAGGCTTACGTATTTATGCTATAATTATACTATCAAGATCTCGCTTCAGAAAATCAACATACCTGTCAAGGATTCTTCAAAATTTCCTTATTAAAACAACGACAAAAAATTTCAGTTAACATAAAAAAAATAAGACTGATCACCAAATAATCATCAACCACCCGCGCCAAAAGTCTGCGTACACTTACAAAATAAAGCTTTCAGTGTAAAATAATTGCACTAAATCATGTTTTTAAATAATTATAAGCTTATTTTACGATTTATTTAAGATTTGAGATTTGAAAACCTTTCTGGTTTCATGGCAGGCAAAAGAATAGAGATCGATTTATTATTGAAAGAAAAATCATCAGAAATCTTCAGAAAAAGGGGATATTTTTAAAGAAATTGCTGAAACTGTTAATAGGAGACATTCATTGATTCAAAAGGTGTTCATAAACTACAAATCAACTAAATTTTAACGTCCAGGCCAAGATCCGGCCGCCCATCTGCAGTGTCACCTCGAGAATCTTGCTTTGTAATACGCTCTATAAAAATAACTCCAAGACTATAAGCTTCACAAATATCTAAAAGTGTAGCTGAGGTCTTGCAAAAAAATGTGACTTAAACCTCAATTCGAAGGGAACTGAAAAATGATGTCTATCATGGCCGAGTTGCTCTCAACAAACTATTCATCTCGCGAGTGAAAAGAGCTAAGCCTTTGCCGAAAAACATCTAAATAGGACAGATAATTATTCGAAAAATGTAATATATTCATTAGAAAGTATTTTTTTGTAATTTGGCATCAAAAAGATCAAAAATATGCCGGCAAAAATTCCTGAACAGATCTTAAGAAAGGGAATCCTTTTTCGACTATCAAACATGGCGAAAGAGGCATCAAGTTTCGGGGTGCATTGGAAGCCTTTCGGCTAGTAATCTGGAATTTCTTGAATCAACAATGTACAAAATTGATTACTTGAACTTACTGAAGCAAAATATCATGACATATGCCGAGAAACTTACGGTGAGTGATGATTTTATTTTTAGTAGGGCAAAAGAACCAATCAAATGGCTAACATTATGAAGGATTGTGAAGCCATGGCTGTTCTGCCATGTCCCTAACCAATTATGTAAGTCATCCTAGTCCCCAGACCTAAGCATAATACAGCATTTGTGGGATTTACTCGAGTAAATAATCAAGGAGAACGCAATAACATCCAAAGAAATGCTTAAATCTGTTATAGCAGAAAAAGGAACAAAATAACCACAAAAGAAACAACTAAGCTAGTTGAATCCCCGCAAAATATGTTGAGAAAGGTTATCAAAAGAACATAATATCTTAAAAAGTACTAACTTTTAGTTACAATCCATTATTGTAAAGGTTTCTTTCCAGTGTACGCAGACTTTTGACGCACACGATTTGTGTCGTCCTCAAGTTATAAATATTTATTTTATTTTATGTAATAATTATGTGATTGTTGCTTATACTATTTGTGAATTTACAATGTTAGATGAATCAATAAAAAATAGTATTGATTCAGAAAGACTCCGTTTAATAAGCGATCTTTGCATAAATAAAAAAAAATGATTGACTGTACGCAGACTTTCGGAGGCAAGTGTATTTGAAAACACGATAAAAAACTGCATTAAGTACAACTATGGTACTCTTGAGACAAAAATCATGTTGACCAGTGTTATTTGCTAGGAATGTTCCTGACAAAAATTAATTATTTTTCTACTGCCCACAAAGGATACTAATATATATATATAGAATAACATATGTTGTAAGAAATCATTTCAAGAAAGAATTATGCAATTCACGCAAAAATCCCGGTTTGTGTAATGTTTATTCAAGATTAAATAGATTTGGCCAAAGTTTAAAAAATGTGTGTTATTTTTATGATATTATGATGAATGGCATTAAATTTTTATAAACCCGACTCTCACAAAGCACAAATACTAAATTTCATTTTGATACCACTCATAATTAAAAATTTAATTGGTACAAATAGTAAAACTCTCCCAATTTATACATTTGTGTGTTTTTTTCTCGGTGATATATATATAAATATATATATATATATATATTTGACTTCGAGGACCTTTTTAATTCTATTGATATAGATGATATGATTAGAGTTCTACATTTAATTTATGATAAATATGAATTGCATAATTCAATGAAAAAGGAAAAATTTGATATCCTGGTTAATCTTGTTTTACAAGAAAATTTCATAGCATTTGATCAAAATCTTTTTAAACAGATCAGAGGATTACCTCAGGGTGGTCCTGCCAGTAATAGTTTAGCTAACCTATATTTACATTTTTTTGAAATTGATCATATTTTTGATGAATCTTTCTTACTATACCGTTATATAGATGATATAATAATTTTTGTAAAAATAGTGAATTCAAACCAAATATTATGTTCTACCCTGACAATCTCAACCTTCTTAAAACTAATTTTAACTCTAATATGGTTGAATTCCTAGATTTAGACTTGCATCTTATTGACAATAGAGTAGTCTGTAACATTTATGACAAAAGAGATTCTTTTAGTTTCCATGTAATTAAAATTCCTGTATGGAACAGCAATTTGCATCTATCAATTTACAGAAATATTGTTTTGAATGTTTTACTTAGGAATGATAACTACCAACAAAATAGATAAATTTAATAATATCAAGAAATTCTTCCAATGCTGCTTAGATGATGACTATCCTTTTAACTTCTTAAGAACATATATTCATCACAAATACATTAATCGTCTTGCTATTTCTGATTTCAAAACCACCATACAACAATAGGATTTCAAAGTCAACATTTTAGTGGTTTTGCTGTGAAGATTCTGTTTTAACACTCTTCACACTGTTTATTTTTTCCACACCCTTCTTAAAATCTTATAAAATGAAAAATTTCTACATTTTTAGCAACCAAACCAAATTTCTACATTTTGACAACCAACCAATTTTCTACATTTGTGACAACCAACCAAGTTATAGCCTACCAAATTTGAATGTAATCTTTCTTGGCGTCTTCCTTACAAGCTGATATAAAGGATGCGTTTAAGTGCAATTTAGATTTGTATCACAACATATAAAAGCTTTCCATCGGTTTCAAGAGTGTTGGATCTCCTGGAATAAGCTCTGTGAGCAGAAGTTTTAAAATCTTTTTGGAAGAATCCTTTTACTGGGTAATTCTTTTGATATTTTTCTGCTTAAACATTTTGGGAGAATTTTTTGCTTAATAGTAGTCGGTTGTTCTTTCATATTTCTATGAAATTTTTTTTACTTTGGATTTTTTATACTTTGGATTTTTTATACTTAGAATTTTTATACTTTAAATTTCTATTTATTTTATTTTGGTCTTTCCTACCGAGTTGCAAAGGGGGAAGGTTGGCGCCTTCAAACTAGTTTAACCCCACTTATTCGGTCCTAAGTCCGAAAATGCATTTTGACTCGCTAGGTTCTTATTTGTATTTCATTAGATTTGATCTTAATTTTTTTTCCTGTTATGTTCTATATTTTATATAAATTTCTTCCATAAATATATATATATATATCACATGTGCGTAAAATTCAACACAATTTTTATAAAATTATTTTAAGATATTTATTTAAAAATGCTTAGATGCAATTCTTCAATTTTGATATTTTTTCCCCGTAAGTAGCTATTTGATTTTGCTTTCATTAATGTACAATATTTAACAGCCAAATACTTTTAAAATCATGGAAATAAAAAATAAAGGCATACACATCTGTAGTGCATGTTCTGCATTATTTAAGTTGTAAAACTGAACATAGAATTGACTCTGACGTGTCTGTATTAATTTTTTTTATAATTATATGGGAAAAGTCTTATGAAATATTGATCTTTCACATGCTTTCTTTTATTTCTTCACTATGCAGGTATAATGTTTAATTTGTCTACATTTTTACAATTTTTTTGGTAAGTAGTTTTAAATATAACTTAATTAACATTTCTTAAAAGTATAAAGCTATTGAAGGAATATTATATCATGTTATTCATGGAATAGAAACTTCAAACTGATATTTCTCCATGTTGAATTCCTGATCATTTACTATTATTCAAAACCGTGAGGCTTTTTCATAGTTAAAGTAGGGATGTGAGCTTCTTTATAAATGTTCTAAAATGTATATTTTGTAAAACTATGTTTAGAATTAGCTCTAAGATGCGTAGTAATTTTTTTTTTTTGAAACATTTTCAAATTCAAAACTATTGCTTTTTAGAGTATTTTTGTATGTTCCACAACAAAAAAAAATAATTTAAAACTAATGAGCAGCAACATAAAAAAACAGTGTTCCCAGTTTCACAATATTATGTAATATATTATAAAGTACTTCAAGAATTTTTGGAAACAAATTTACATATTTAAAAAAGCCTTAGGAATTTAAAATATTTTAATTTTTTAAACAATTTTCTATATATTTGAAATTATTATATAGAAATTTTACTTAATATTATCTATTATTAAATAAAATTAAAATCAAATTCCAAAAATTAAAAATTAAAAAAAAAACATGTTAAAATTGTACCCAGTTGCCTTAAGATAAATTTCTAAATGGTTCAGATAATGTTGAAATGAACTTTTTGTTTTAGTAAGATGGTTTTCTATCGCCTATGTATGTCTTAGCTATCGAGTGTATAATGAACTTTCGGTGATATTATACACGGTATAGCCAGCTGTTATAGTAGATATGCAGTATATGACAGATGTAAAATATTTTAAGTATATCAATTGCTTTAACTTATAAAGTGTTATTGGTTCTCACTTAACTTTTAATCTATTTAATTTCTGATATAAATGGGAGATGAAGGTACATAAAATTATAAATATATACCATATAAGAATACCTTACTGAAATTTATTGCATCAATTTCACGTTGCATTACCTATAATCTTTCACAATAATTACCGGCAAATACTAAGAAAATATATTATTATTTGTTCTAATGAGGTGTGCCCTTATATCTGGAGTTTAATTAAACATTTAAGTCATGTTTATTCGTAGAAAATCTGAGCAGGTGTTAGGAAAGTGATGGGATTAATTTGCTGAGAATACTTCTGAACGTCGCATCCGTATAAGGACTGCAATTAGTATAGAAGACAAGAATTCTCTCCTGTGTGAAGTTATGTAGATAAGAAAAATTTAATATCTTGGAGCTATGAATGCCAATATTGGATTCACATTGAATGTGGCATAAAATGGGGAAAATTAATTAGAGAGGGAAGATTCTCAATCTTTAATATATGTGACAAAACAGAACATATATTTTAGCTCTCATTATAACTCAATTTATAACTAGTTCTATTAATAATTATGATTTATTCTCAAAAGGCGCAATAATAAAATAAGTACAACTAAGTTTTTTTCCTTAGAAAAAAATATTGATTAGTCATAACTTCAATGGGAATAAAATATGCTTAATATTTTTTTTAATATCCAAAGAAAAATAAATTACTTTTAGTTTAAGAATGCTTATTAAGTAAATAGTTATTAAAATACTAAAGTTCAAACCAGCATTAAAAATCTTTTAATATAGTTCAATAATATAACTCTACATTAATACAATCTTTACATATGCATGTTATGTTTTGCGTGGTGTATGTGTGTATGATTAAATGATTTGAGATTTTGGAATATGTTAGAATTTAGAAGCACAAGAGATAATTATAAAACTATATAAAACACTGAAATATATTGTATATATCATCTAGTAAGTTTATTACAAATTTGAATATATTCTAAACACGTATATATCTATATATACGAAAATTTAAGCGATTTTTTAACCATAAAAATAAAGATAATTCAGGAAAACATTTTAGCTAATTTGTAATAATTCAGCTCTTATGATGTAGAACTACATATTAATCTGTGTGGAACACTATGGATTGAATTAGATACTTCAATAATTGCTTAAATTCATTATTAAAGTATAGGGGACATTTAAATGCATATCAAGGTATTTATATTCTAAATCAAAAGTGTTTTAATCCTCATTATTTTCTGGAAAATGTATACTACTGTGTCTAAAAATTTACTTAGACTCATATAATAAAAACAATTCTTGATATTGTTCTGTATACCATTGGAAAATTCCATAATTAAAACACATATTTACTTGATATATCTATTACATATGACGAAACTTCAAACATCTGTATATATCATTCTTACGGATGTCTAATGATATCTAGAAAAAAATGCTACAAGTACTTATTACCTTATTACTTTTGTAATTTTTTGGTTCTAAGGATTTATAAATTCTTCAGTTTTATTAATAAAAAAAAACATGAATACATTTATAGTATTTGAGTTATTATATTTAACTTATTATCATTTCTGTGGAAGATATAATCAAATATGGATATCATTTGGTTTAACTGCAAAACAAATTTAGTAAAAGCACTGTCAATTGCCAACTCAGTTCTCTGGATATTTCATGCTTTCATAAGTATATAGTGATTTTTTAATGTTATTGATATTTAAACCATTGTATTAAGCTTTGATTGTATCCAATGACAGTATTACTGTCTTCACATTTATATTTAATTTCTTTTACACTACCATAACTTCCCCTCTCTTGGGATGCTATTTCCACAAAACTTGTTCTTAACGCCTCTCTATTAGATAATAAAAAAATTGCTCGTTAACTCAATTCTTAATTTCAAATATCTCAATAGTGAGAACTTTCATCTACATCCCCATCTCCATTCAGTTGACTTTAACTAAACCTATTCTTAGCAGGCCTCTGATCAACAAAAGAAACATGCTCTTATTTTCAAATTTATAAATCTAATAGAGAGAGAGCATAGATCTCCTTACGAGTGAGTGACAGTGTGTGAAAGAGTCGGTTTCCGCTCTCTTATGTATTGAAACTTAGAGAAACTCTCAGATAAAACAACAATGAAATAGTAAGAATTTTGAGTCGAATTAAAATTAAAAAATATATAATTTGAAATGTCAATGGTACTTTTAAAACATAGTAATAGAATTGAAGCACTAAGAAAATAATTGTGAAGTAGTCCATTATTTGAAGGGTTTAAAATATCATGAACTAATTTAGTTTCTGAATGCTTTTCAATACACACTTGGGATATAACATATTTCATTGAAATATAATTGAATTTTTTTTTCTTTTTCACAAACTTTTAAAATTTTAAACTCAGAGTTCGGATGCAATATAATTGCATAATTTTGTTTCATTGTTTATTTGAATATTTTTTTACACATAAAAATAAAAGAAGCAATCATTGCTCCATTTCAACTAGATAAGGATAAAATCGGATTTCAGTAACTTCATAAAAAATAAAAAAAATTAGATTTTTTTTTAACTGAAAAGCTCAAAAATTATATACATATTAATATTTAAAAAAAAAAACTTTTTGATAATAGTTAAGTAAATGGATTTGCTGATACCAGTTTTTTTAATGAGTTTGTTTTTTTAATGAGCAATAGTCGAAAAGAGGGCTTCTGAAATGTAAATGAAAAAATATATTCGAAATGAAATGAAATATGACTTTCAAAATTATCAGTGTGCATGATCACTCTCTTTTAAATATCGACTTATTACTTTATTTCTTACACTAAGGGATGTGGAAAAAATTAGAAATATAATTTTTTCTAACATCTTTCAAAATATAACTGTAAAGTTGAAAAATTAAGGGAATCTGAATTTTTTTACAACAAATCCGTTTCTTGAAATCATATCGAAAATTCCAATCTTTTTCCCATTTTTTCTTAATACCGTATAATAATCATCGTAATTTCTAAAGTAGATTTTGAAATATATATTATCAGAATGTCTTTTGATAATACACGTTATTGAAATTTAAAGCTATTGACAATGTGACAGGAAATCAGCTGTAAAATTTAAAGTAAATTAGTAAAAAAAATTTAATACTCTGAGCTTGCTTTTACTTAACTTTCTAAAACTTAATTAATTCTTACAATTTTGTTTAAAAAACTTGACTATATATAAGGTTTAAAAAACCGTTTTGAAATTTTGTTATTCAGCATTCTGTACATATAACAGTGATTTACCAATAAGCAGCGACTAAACTAACTAACTAAGATTTTTTTAAAACTTTTTGTAAGGGTTTGGTAGATTAAAATATCTTTCTTTTTCAGTGATATAAGAGTTTAGTTAGTTAATTGCAAAATTAAACCATTACCAAAGCTTTGTAGTACAGCTAGAATATAATTAACTTAAGTGCAAAATCATATATATTTCATAGCTTCGAGTAGTTAGCTTTATAATGACCTAATGATGGTTTTTATTCGGCGTTGAATTGGGGTAAATTATTATTAACTCCCCGGGGAAACTAACAAAACAAAAATAACTTGTAAGGATATTTCAATTTAAAAAAGATTTTTTAAAAGAAAGTAACCAAAAGTAATTTAAATACACAGCATTATTTACTTTTTGAAGAAAAGAAGTATACGATGTAAAATGACGCTCTACCAAGCATATAATAGGAGATATGGTATGCAAATTCACTAATAGAGATGTATTTAGATTTTAATGTATTTTCTTTTAAATTTATATGGAACCTAAATGTTTACTTAAATAATATTTTTATAGTAGATAATTTCATGAGAGATTTTTAATTTTTTCTGAAATTTAATATTTTTAAATAATGTGCTATTTTCTCAGCCGCAGTTTTATTTAAGGGACTATTGTTTTTTTTGTAATTATTAATTTCATTTTCTAATTTTGTAATTATTCACAAAAATTGTTTATAGCCTCAAAATATTTTATGAGCAATCTGTTTTGTATTATATATGATGCTTTTGGTTTTTTTTTAAATAAACAAATATGCTCTCATCTTAAATGGAAAATAATTAGATTAGGCTATTTTCCATCAATAATTTAATGAAAAGTCATTAAATTTGAACAGATAATTTTAAGTAAATAAAAATATATTTTTATATTTGGTAATTTAAATTGGTCTTAATTTCCCTCTAAAGAAATTATTGGAATGTTAAGTAAATAATGTGTCATATTAAATATGACACAAATAATATCATAACTGAAATAAAAGTATTTCATAAAAAAACTCACAGCTGAATTAACTACATATATCAAACTGAACTGTTTTCAAAATTAGTTTTGTTTTGGTATTTTTAACATTCATAGATAAAACAAATGCTTAGTTTGTTAGAGAGAAATAGCTTTATAAGAATATAACAGTGCAATTAGTTTCAAATGCTTACCCATTATATTTTGAGACAATACCTGAGCGTCTTTAATAGATTATTTGTTAATATAGCAACTCTTTATATATTAATAAAACACGAGGTCTATTAGCTGCTACTTTTATTGTTTATCCATTTGTCAAATGAGGAGGATGACTCCAAGTTGTCATTTTTATTTCTAAAGTTGCATACCCGCAACGAGGGCACCTAATATCTTTGGGTATTAAAGTAGCACCGCCTTTTCTATATCATTGGTATTTGGCAGTATCTGGACTCCAACCCTCTACTTAGCAGAGATAGCAATGTTACCCTTGTGACTGACTGCTCTGATATCATGGTTGAGACTTACGAAAAGAAAAACTTATTATGATTAACATGAAGCCGTATTTCCCATTAATTATTTAACAGAAGTTGTTTTGTGTAACTAAATTAAGGGTAGGAAGTGAATTAATTTTCCAGTAAGAAGATTATTTTATTGGGAAAAAGTTACGAATAATAGTATAAGAGCACATATCTGTAAGAGAAAAAAAAAGCATTTTCTTTAAGTGAGAGATGGTGAAGATTAAGAAATCTCATCCAATTTATATTCTTTACAAGCTCTTAATGCAATGCTTTCATTTCTATAATATGAAGAAAACTTGGGCTCTCCATTCCTCTATTATTCTGACCGTTCTCTAAATAAAACCAATAGATAATAAATCCTGGGTGATAAAATAAGCTGTCCCAATTTCTCTCTCTATATATAATGCTGATTATGTTAAAAAGCGATACATATATGCTAAAAAATTTCCTTTTATTTTTCCCCTCTGCGAAATTTACTCATAAAAAAATCACCTTCATTACTATTGATAAGCTTTTTTGAAACGTAATGAGATTTAGTTATTGTCCAATAAATTTTAAGCAAGCGAGAAAAGTTTTTATTTTTTTAATTGATTAAAGCAAGATTTTGCAATGATGACTAAATTATTATT
Organism: Trichonephila clavata; assembly: GCA_019973975.1. Taxonomy (NCBI): domain Eukaryota; kingdom Metazoa; phylum Arthropoda; class Arachnida; order Araneae; family Nephilidae; genus Trichonephila; species Trichonephila clavata. Next base: position 15,074 of record BMAO01001634.1, on the reverse strand, counting down.
GCAAAGGCAAAATAATGAGGAATTGTATGCAAAATATATTTTTGAATATGTTTAGTTATCTAAAGTGTTTCTAAAACCAATTCATTTTAACTTTTATCATTTTTCACAGGAGAGAAATATGAAAAATTTAAAATCAGTCATATTTAATTATTATTTAAAATAAATTTAGTGTCTCAACAGACCATGAGGGTCAAGACCTGCTACGTCCATTTTAGTTTCTGTGTCCTTGGGTGCTGAAGTGGAAGAGAGGATATTGAGGTCAGGAGGTCAGTCTGAAGAGTAATTGTTATTTAGTTCATACAAAAGTTGTGCAAAAATACTGTAAAAATCCCTCATTTTCTTAAATATATAAATGTATATATTTCAAGTTATGTCTTAACCTTGTAACGCATTGAAAAAATGAAAAAGAAAAACAGTTTTAAGCCTACATGCTACTAAATAATTTGTCCGATGTTCACTTCGTAAGAAGGTATTGCTTCTTATTTCTAACCCTTGGAAAATCAAGCACTAGATACTAATGTGTTAGAGGCTATCATATTATTTTTTTTACATATATAATTAATTTTACGTACATAGTTAAAAATCGTAATTGCAGTGAACAATTTAATTACGTGAAATTATATTTACCTTCTTTTAATAAACTTTCAATTTGTCTTTGATAATTTGTGTAGAATTCCAAATCAAACTGAACTAATATATTTCTAATATGTTTGACTTAAATAAAGGACAGATACAACAGACACATTGCGCTAACCTCACAGAAATGAGTTTTGGAGGCAAAACTGTCATATTTTGTGCAATTTATTTAAAGAACTATTCATTACTATCCTTGAATGATCAACAAAATACAAATTGAACTTTTTTTCGTCCTTGTGTTATTTTGACGGCCGTTGTGTATCTTGCGGTACATTTGTGATTGTATATGTTTTTTGCATTTTCAAAATCTTTCTTTCAACTCAAACATTTTATGTTCCTTGCTTTTTTTCATATTTACTTCCGTTACCATGATTACTATTCTGAATATCATCCGGTTCATCTTTCCTTGAATGACCAATTTCTTTTTCACAGCTTCAATTTCAAATAGAGATGCCATGTGCTTCATTACTTCTTTTTATATTCTGGGAATTTAAATTTATAAACCACAATGAGTCATACATCACATTAATCAAAATCACTAAGTCATTCAGAGAAGAAACATGGGGACCGTTCATATAAAACATTTTGAAACAAATGGGTTCACGCAAGGCACTCGGTTATCCCGAGTACCTTAGAAGAGAAGAAACAATTACCACTTCTAAGAAATAAGGAGATATGTGACAAAGCCAGTTAAGTCCTAATGAAGACTGTACAATTTAAAGTTACTAACAAGGGCATTGATAGCAAAGGTTTTTCCAGAATCAGAGATTTTGTGAGCTTAGTGTGTCTCTGCTCCCGTGCGACCTTTCCGGGGTAAAATAGTCTGGGATTAAAATTTAAAGTAAAATCTAGGAAGAAACATAAATATTGTTAAGCATAATAGATTTATAAAAACAACATAATTTTTTATGCTGCAAAAAAAGAAATGAAATTTTCTACAACGTTATAATTTTAAAATGAACACTACAATTAGAAGCACGATACACAAACGTGGGATTTAATTTGAAATCTGCAGATGCCCTACCTTCTAGCAATAGAGCAATTTAGTCATTTTAAGGCTTCTAACCGGAGTGAGATAGTTCCTTTTTTAGACAAATACGTTCTAGAAGATATTTTCTACCAGTACACTACCCAATTTCTTCGTCGTTGAAAATTGTTCTTAAAGTATCATTTTTCGATCATTTGTTTTTGTTTTAGAACCTTTGGCGCTGTTTTTGCGCAAGCAACTTACCCACACAATGCAAATATTGTAAATCCTATTGTGGGTTTTCAAGTAAAATAACTACCCATGACTGGCTTAGAACTATTCATTAGTTTTGGTTTAATACAGTTTCTAAGTGTAGAAAAATACTTGTGGTGCTTGATTTAATTTGTTCACTTAAGGAATTTTTATAGCTGCAGTCCTCAATCAAAAAGTATTGCTATATTTAAAGACTAACGACTGATTTTCCTAACAATTTTCATGAAGCAAAATTATTAGCAGCCATTCTAAACTTCTCATGTTTCACATTGTTTTCAGCCTTTCATAACAAATTCTTTTTTTCTTTTGAAATCTTGGGAAATGACTCGCTACATTAATGTAATTCATGTGTGATAAGTCTGGACAATGTACTCACATATCTGATGACAAAAAAGAAAAATTATTGGAAGATGGAGATTTCTATAATACTAGACACATAAATGTAAAATGTAGTTGTACATACTATTTAAATACCTCCATGAGAATAACCTTATTATTTGTCAAATTTTCAAGGTTCAAAAATATATGAAGTAAAATTTGATCACTTTTGAAAGTAAGACTTATATAATTATGATAAACTATTCGAATTATTAAACCAGTATGCATATTCGAGAAACACCATAATAATATAGATCATAAGCCAATCAATATATTGATCACATAATTTTTGCTTGCATACTTTTTTTAACTGAAAGTATGTATATAAATATTTTTCTAACTATATTATGTTATTATAATGTGATATCTTTCATCTGAAAAAACTAAAATAAATAATGCTATTATGTCGTAAAAATATGACACCTGTCTTTTGGTGCAAAGATTAAAGTGCTTTCACCGGAAAAAGTAAAAAGAACAATTTAATCAAATTTATATCAAAACTGCCAGCATTATATGAATATACTATTTTCTGGTAAAGTGATTTATTATTATTTTTGTTAACTTTATCCATCACTTCATTCACATTTTGTAACTTCGTAAAAATACCACTAAAACAAAACTGGGATCTGTTTTTGATAGCAAAAAATATATTTTTTCAGATGCCATCTCATTTTTATGTTTCATGATTTAAATGGAAAAAAAATTATTTTTTATTGCAAGCAACAAAAAATATCCTGGTACAATTTATGCATATGCATAACTGCCTCAAAAAAACTTAAAGTGTTTAAAAGTATAAGAAGTATAAGGAGTAGGAAATGTAAGGAGTCTAAGGGGTGTTAATTTCGTCTCGGGTATTGAAAATACAAACAATTTATAAGTAGATATAATTATTTGAAATTAAAATTAAATAATTGGAATCTTTTACACATTTATAAAGAAATAAGGCTTCGAAAAAGCATATAAAATATTTAAAATATAATCATAACTTAAAAAGTTATAAGCATATGAATTAAGAAGCATTTCTGTAATAAATATTAAGTAAATTTTACATTCTACATGCTATTTTCTAAAACAGGTGCCTTTGATGTATAAAACTTTATAAAATTTTAAAATGTATCATACTCTTTAACATCTACTTATTTTAGTATTTTATATTTTTTGTATTTCGAAATATTTGGAAAAAAAATGAAATTAACCATTTAAAAACAAATGTATTTGGGTTAATTTTTTTAAATAATTAATTACTCTATTTTTATATAAAATAGCTACAGTGTAATAAGGATACACATTTAACTTTATAGATCAACTTATTGCTGCTAATTATAGATACTATTTTTAAAAATGTCATGCGCAACGTTAAACTTAATATTTCTAACAGAAATGTTTCCTTTTTTTATATACTTATAATTTCTTAAATTTTAATTATATTTTAAACATTTTACACTTTTTGAGCCTTATTTCTGTATAAATAAAGTGTAAAATATTCGAATTATTTAATTTTAATTCCAAAGAATTCTATATATTTTCAAATTGTTTAGTTTTGTAGTTGAGACACCCTGAGACCAATTTGGAATACGAATGCATAAATTTCACTGCGAAAAATTCAAGTTGTTCTTAAAGAAAACAGAATTTAAACTAAAGTACCGAAGTATGTTTCAATTATTATAAGAAAAATCTTTATAATTTCTGCAGATAAGATGAAACCTTACTCTGAATGTCTTTATAATTAAATTACCTTTCCTATGGATATATTTGTATGACCTCTGAAAGTCGTTTAATTATTACAAAAGTCCCGTCTTTGATCCTAATAAAACTCACCACAGAAATTTCGACATGTCATGATTATCTTCGTCTACTTTAAGTTAAAAGCTGTCTTAGTTTATTAGTGTAATGCTTCCGCGTACATTTTGTTTCATTGAAATCCTATTATATATTATAATGGGCTTTACTTAATATGAATTATTTATATATTATAAAGTGTTTTATCGCTACTAGTTCCATCTGAAATCTTGCAGTAAACGATAAAGTAATTATGGAATATATTGGCAATCTTTTAAATATTTCTAAGAATGAAATTATCAACAAAAGTTAAATTTTTAGGCGCATGCTAATCAGCAGTCAATATATTAAGAGATTCATTATATAAATATAATAAACTTGTACCATGAAACAAAATATTTGAGAAGAGCATCTTTCAGAATATCCATGGATATTAGTTTTTATCTAATATATCCCAATGAATAATTTTAACTGGTGGTTTATTTTGGAATATTTGTATATATAAAATCCTAAAAAAGAATAAGATATGCTTGTTTTAGTAATACCAGCAAATATTTTTAATAAACAACTTCAAATAAGATCGATTACACGTTGAAGTACTAAGAATCAGGAATACGCGAATACGCAATGAAATAACGTAAAAATAATATTATAAAGAATTTGTTTATTAACAGTATTGTTTATTTTTTTGTACTTAAGCATGTATAATTTTGTGTATAAACTTTTCTAATGTAATTAAGGCTGCACATCGAGAAGATTGTGGGATGCTAGTTAAGAGCCGTTCCATTTCTATAGAATGCTCAAACCATGTGCATAATGGAGTGTCTAATGATAGAAATTTAATTGTGCGCCTATAATTTTTAATTTAGCCAATATGCTACCATGAACAACAAAACGGCTGATCAAGTTTAGTTAACGACAAATGCCATCAATACTGTGTAGAATATTTAGTTTCACAAAAGGGAAATTGCATCAAATAATAACAAAAATCAACTTGAGATGAACGTTTAAGTGCCCATGAAGACCATTGAGCAGAATTTGTTGTTGATGGGATATTGTTGAAGGGGACCATCTCGAGGGTCTTTGTCAAGAAAGTACTGTTACCAGGAAAGACTTTCCTAAGATTATGAACAAATAGTTTGGTCCTTCGATGAATGAAAAAAGCTGTTTAGGTGAAATGAGTCACTCTTCCAACTAGTAAAATAGGATAGTTTTATTTTGAAGATTACACTTCACGAAGTCTTAGAAACAAATTTAAAACAAGGTATTGTCCACGCAAGTGATGCTTTGATAATGATGTAGAATGTTTTTACATGAAATATATTGAGTTATCTGAATAAAATGATCCAACCATTGATTGAGAATGAACTCGACTACTATTCATCTACTTGGAGACAATTTGCAGAAATGCGTGGATTTCATGTACTAAACAACATGGAATTTTTTCCGAGGACTCTGCCAGTGTTCCCAATTCATTCGCTACTGTTTTGAAAAGTATTTTGAACAACTGCAATGGTTGATTTGACCACATAATTTGCCAGCGATGAAACCCTTCTGACATATATGGGATATACCATCAACGTTAGTTTGTGCAAAAATATCCCACAACTTTCACATTTATGGATGGTGTATATTCCACCTGGCCAAATGATTATTTCTTAAAGGAATATTCAATAACTCATTGAACGAATGCTTCGCCTGTATTCAGCTGCTATCTTGATGAGAAATTTGTTCTTCATGATATTATTAAGTACCTTTGAATTATGGTCCTTCTGTGTATAAGAAGACTTTTATATGATTATGATATTATAAATTTATGGAAATATTATAACTTAGGAACATACACTTGTGAAGTATACTAGATAGTACTACATGTCACAAAAGCAAAAAAATCAGTATAATTTTATTTTTCAAAAATTTTGATTTGATTAAAAATAAAAAATCACGTTTAAATATATACATAACATTTTCTAATGGAAGCTATTGTTTGAACATTGGAAATAGCTAAAAATAAAATATTTGAAACAAATTATTTTAGGAAGCGGTGCATTGCTTATTATTAAAAAATTTTGATTATTGAACATACATTAACTGCAAAATATTTAAAGCTGAAAGTACATTAAGTTATTGAAAAACCTATCTTGCCCAGCTTTGAAAGAATTTTGCTTATAAAATGAAAAAATATGAAGTACAAGCAAGAATAGAGGATATTTTTGGAACTCGTTTTATTATAATGATTATTATTTAATATTTTCTGGCGGCTTAAAATTAATTTAGGTTTTTTGCAATTTCATAACGCTTTGATTTTTAATGATTGCTTTACTTTTTACTCAAATCCTTAGGAAAAAAATACATGATATGGCATTTAAACTATGACAAGTTTTATACATTAAATGCATTATACTTTTACGTTTGAACGATATTATATGATATTTATATATACGGATATATTATTCTGATTATTACACTTTGTATAAAAATTCATTTACCATGAGGGGATTATATATCAAATACCATTGATATCAGGCAGGTTTAAAAATATAACATGTATTAAAAGTTATTAATATATGCGTATTTACAATGTATAATAAATTTATTTTGTTTCATAATAAATGATAAATGTAGAACATTAAATTGTATCAACATTCAAGTATGTTCAACTGAATAACTAGCTTCTGAAAATAAATCATGCAATTGTTTGCCTCTGTAAGACAATTTTGAATGGCTTTAATTATAAACATTTAAATTAATCAAATATCAAATTCATTTATTGTAAAGAAGAAAATTTACAGAATATATTATAGCAGCGTTTCTCAAACTGTGAGGCGTGCCCCTTATAGGGGCGTGATAATTCTACAAGGGGGGAGAGAGCACATTGAAAAGCCGAAAGCAAAAGATTATTTAAAAAATATATTAATTTACTGAAATAAACAAACAAAATTCATTCTGACAAAATAAAAAATAAAATACTTATTTACACTGATATAATACACTTTGTTATGCATCAGTGCTGTACAATGTAATTTATAATTAATTTAACAATACTAAGTTAAGTTTGATAATTACCAGTGACCCCATGAGCATGTATTAACACTTATCTTGATAATTAGAACTATTTATATATAAACCTTCTCTGCCGATTAAAAGATACACTATTCGCTCCCCAATGCCGCCACTTTCAACGTAGATTTGTGTAGATGATGTTTTTTTAGGGAAGGAGCAAATCCTCTGAAATAAGTAATTCCTTAGCAAGTGTATATACACACACACACACACTGTCAAGGTCTTTTTATTGCATTCCAAAGCCTTCGGTAAAAATTTAGGAATATAATTGCACAGAAAAGATCTTACTTCGAAAAGACGTATATATACGTCCAGAAAATTAATGTTTGAGCCCAGCGAATTGTTTATATACGCCGGTGTCACTTAAGAGGTTAAAGTCATATTGTAGCTTTAAAGTCAAAGAATAGTATTATTGATTTCAATACATTATTGTTGTATGGAGTTGACGCGATGAAAATTATGATTGAATATTAGGTCAAGAATGTTGAAGGTTTGAGAAGCATTGTATTATAGAATACATTTATAGCTAATAATCATGGAGATAATAGAACAATCCACAAAACATCACAATCAGCTAACTGAAAAAACACAATGATATTTTTGTGTTCATACAAACTTTATAAACCAAATTATTCAAGGACATTATTAATATTTTAAATGTATTATTTATTTTCAATTCAAAATAGAAATTTACTACTTATGTATGTAAAGAGTCCTATAAAATTGAAACTTATCAAATAATATGTGGAATAAATTTAACTTTTAAAAAAGCCGCTGTGATACAATGTCAGACTAATATATGTCCAATAGTCAGTATCATTCGTACATAATCATCGTAATTAACTAAAATCTCCCAGCACTTTCTCACTTACTTTGCGATTCATTTCATGTATCTCACTTCCGATTTATTTAAATAAAAATGTATATTTGAAATTATGGTAGCTTCACAAGTTGAGAGCATCTCAATCTAAACACTATCAAACAGATACACAAAAAAAGTTATTTTAAGGGGAAGAGCGTTAGAGCCTGCTACAAAATTTTTTGACAATTTGAATATTTCAAGAGAAATATATTATATATTTCAATAAATATGTAATATATTTCATATATATTATAATATATCAAATTCACAATATGAATATTATTCAATGTTTACTCAAAAAATGTTATTCATTTTATTAGTTTACATGTGCATAGTTAAATATGCTTACTCACTGAATAATAAATGAAAAAATAAATCAGCATTTTAATATAAATCATTATTGGTATATTAAGTGTTACTTTTATATAAAATCATTTTTTATATAAAGAGTTATATATATTTATAAAAGGAAATACGCGTTTGTATACATTTCATTTCTAAGTTTGAAAGCATAAGAAAATCTTTTTGAGTTTCTAAAAATAGGAAGCTGAATTTAAAAATCAATGCTGTGTTTAAAAGTAAGCATAACATTATTATTCTGAATCAGAACAAGTAGAAAAAATCATTGAAAGGATAGTAAAAATACACATTTCAAAGACAAATATTAAAATTTAAAAATATAAGGTTTATAAACTTCTATGTGTTAATGAGTAGGGAAAGAAATTCTTTTATTCGGGTTATTTGTGCAAGCAAAACATCAAAGTGGAGCACATTTTATAAACATTGCTTTACGCTTCCTGTTCTTGTAGACAAGATTTTTAAAAAAATAACCTCGAAAGGAAGTTCTGTTTTTGGTTTTCCAAAAAAAAAAATAATGCATGGAGTTTGAACGATGATACAAAAGTGTTTTCTTTAAATGAAACAAATATTTTTTCCCAAAGAGTGAAATATTTCTTTTTAAAGTCATGCCTTTAACCCTTAGTTTGTTTTTCTCTTGTAAAGCTATTTATGAGAAGCTGATTCAAAGTGTTTTCGTTTCAAAGATTGAGAAAAAAGCGGGCAGAATGAAAATATTTTCTTTTTATAATTTTAGTATAAAGAAGTTATAATTTTCAGTATTTTCACGCTTTCTTTCAAAATAATAAAATTTAATTAAGATTCCAACCTTGATTTGAATGTTTACAAATATAAAATTATAGAAGATTAAATGTATGTGTGTTGTCTTAAACGCATAATTTATTTAATAAACAAAAATTAGATAATTTATAACTATGAATATAAAAACTTTGTTGTTAAAACATATAGAAGGCAAATAATGTTTTTAAGTTCAAAACTAATAAGTATTAAAATGTATTAACTAATATACCCTCAAATGCCCCAATTGTATTCGAGACAATTTGATGCTTTCAGTGTCTAATCTCAAGTAATAATGATTTTTCAAATTAAAAATTGTTTGCAGTTCAGTAGAAGAGTTGTGTTTCAAACAAATAGTGACATATATTAAAAACTTAAAGTTCACGATGGACTCATACATAAAAAAATTAATTAAAATGGATTATTTCTTTTTGCATATTCGCAATTTCAACTTCAGATACTTCCATAGAACAATACTGTTTTAATGAATTCGGACCACATAAAAACATATAGATAATTCACAATACCAATTTCCTTACTCCACTAATGAAAAGATTCCAAAACCTATAACAAAAAGTCATTTACACAAGAATAAACAAGGGCACATTAATGAAAAATGTGTTGAAATTGCCGTTTCGTACTTCAGAAAAAGTGCGACTTCCAATGTGATTGCTTCTGTTTTTTTTTTTCCTTTATCTTAAACTTGAAAATTTGAAAAAAACAAATGCAACTGAGCTTAAGAAAAAACAAAATATCTCTCTTTTCATTCAAATGCTGTTAATTTCTGCAAAAACGCAAATACCATCAATATTGGAGACATTCTTTAGAGTCAGCTTTATCCATTAAATGAATCAGATCCTCAAAAAATCGACAATGATAATGAGGTCAATTAAGTTAACTCGTTAACAAACTAAATGCATTTTAAACCAGTGACATCAAGTTTGTTGAGCTGATAAAATTACTGTGTATGATAAGTTATTTTACAAGTATTCATAATGATTGCACTTTTCTTTGATCGATGTATTAATGCTAAATTATAAATGAAGAGAGTATGCACGTTTCGTTATTTTAATATGGTCTATAGGTTCTGGCAACACCTACAAAGACTGCAAGACTGATTCCAACGGTTCCGCATTCTTAAGCTTTTGTCTCCTACCCGACGAGTGCTTATGTATAGAAGGCATTTAACTAATCGTGGCACAAATGTATCGTAAGGTTATTTACTAATCAACCTACTTAAATTTATGCAGATAATATTAACAATGATGAACATTATAAAGAGTTGTCTGATATCAGAAAACCCGGATGTAGTGCATCTTATATTACTTGATGTGGTTCAGGGCTTAAAACTGTGATTACTATTTACTGTCAATGAGTCCTACTAAAAGTAGAATTACAGGAGCCACTATTCTGCTTATAATTTTAATAAGGTTCTATGTTCATGTTTACATATTGTCAGTCCTTCCAAACTAAACTAAATTTCTAACATTAGCTCCTAATGAGCAAAAAAATCTACATGTTTCTACAGCAGAACAAAAGCCGAACTGAAACTGACAACAAAATTTTCATTTTACTAACAATTAATTTTTACTAAAAGTGTAGAAGTGCCATCTAGGGAGCTTTTCACCAAACATGGCCAATGCACTACTATAATTCTAAGCAGAGGAATAAGAACACTCAAGAAAAAGCATATTTCAATTCAACAAACGAAAATCCTCGTACCGAATTTCATTACTGTAGGTTTTGTAGTTTGAAAAACGGGGATATTTTATCAATACGCCCCAGTAATTCCCCAAACCTCCCCATATGTGTGGACATTCATTAAATTCATTTTTACCGCTCTCTCTATACATTCAAAATAATAATAAAGCTTACTAAGTTTTAAATATGTGCGCCGAAGGATTCTAAAAAAATGAATTTTTATATATAATGTAACTTAACACCTCTGAAAGCCCCAATATGATTCGATTTTCAAAAACCCTTAATGCAGCGGGTTATCATTAAAAAAAAAACACCTCTCTGACAAATTTCGGATCTTTAGTTCTCATAGTTCAAACGATTGAATGTATATCAATCATGTCCTGCATCCCTCGCAACCACCCTTGGGGACCAATTTTTACCGAACTTTGTAGGGAATCTCCGTCATGCCAGACATACTTCACGCCTGTAGGCCTTATAGTTCAAAAACAATAGTATGTGTTTATCTCCAACTCCCCTAAACGATCGTAACCTTCCTTAGAGTTGGAATTTTTTAAAACATCTTTTGTAAGGGATATTTTCTTCATGAATAGAACCTACCAGTGAAATCTCAAAGTCTTTTGGTGTAATAGTTTCAAAAGAGGGAATATCTTTATCTCCAACTCCTCTTAAACCCTCTCAACCCCTTTAGGGGCTAAGTTTCACAACTCCCGTTTTTAGTGGATCTCTACTCTATGAAAGTGACGTGCCTACTATTTTTCAAGTCTGTAGGTCTATCAGTTCCGGAGCTATTTGATGAGTGAGTAAGTCACTTTTCTCTCTCTCTTCTCTCTCTCTCTATATATATATATATATATAACTTTCCCATTTCAAAATATCACTATTAAAAAAGCTTTTAAATATAATAAAAAATAGGAAGATCAATTTTTAAATATAATGCGCCTATATAAAGCAAGAAAATTTAATATGTTATTGTAATGAATTTAAAGAATTCAAAGATAATTATCACCAGCATGTTATTACTGGTGATCTCAATATTGTAAAAGACAATAATCTTAGAAATATAATGAATAAAGATACTGGTTTTAGACTTATGATTTCCAATAATAATAAGATTATCAAAAATCAGTTATATAAGGATATTGAGCAATTTATTTACAAAATTGCTATTAAGTATAGTATGCCTATAGAGGCATTCAAAAAGTTTAAATGTAACATTACACAACAGATTAATAAATATAACTTTAGTACACATAATAACATCTTTTTTAATGATATAAAAAATCAGATTTAAAAATAACTAAATAAATTTATTTTAGTTAATATGGATAAAGTGCTATTAAATTTTACCTTAATTTGTAAATACTATTATAGTTTAATGCACAACAAACATTTTGAAAATAATACAGCTTTTATTAGGTCATCAATTTCTGATAGAGAAATAAATAATCGATTTTGGTTTTTCATAAACAATTAAAAATACAAATTAATAATAATTTTAAATTTCCACATGTATTTCTTACTCCTAAATTTCATAAAGATCCAGTAAAGTTTAGAACAGTTACTAATGGTTTTAATACACATATATCAGCAAATCAGGCAAAAATTCTACATAGAATGTTACAAGATACAATAAATAATCTAAAAACTTCAGCCATTCTTAAAAATTGTACAGAAATTATTGCACAAATTAAAGATAAATGATATTTTCAGTATTTAGTTTAGATTTTGAAGATCTTTTTAACTCAATTAATATTGATGATATGATAAAAACACTTGTAAAATTACATAAAGATAATTTGTTTAAAAATGTCAAATATGATAGATTTAGATCTCTACTTAGGTTAGTTCTAAAAGAGAATTATGTTTATCATAATGGTAATTATTATCAACAGATTAAGGGTCTACCACAAGGTGGCCCAGCTAGCAACTGTCTTTTCAATTTATATTTACATTATTTTGAAAATAGTTTCACAGACAACTTAGAATATTAACTTTTTCGTTATATAGATGATATAATCATTTTTGGCAAGCAAGACAACTTTAAACCTAATACTAATTTTTATCCATAATATCTTAATTTAATACAGACAAATAGTAACAATTATAAAGCAAATTTTCTTGATATATAAATTAAATTAAAAAATAATAAAATAGTTACTAATATTTATGATAAACGAGAAGACTTTAATTTCAATATTATAAAAGTACCGCATTGGGAGAGTAATGTGCATGTATCTATATTCAGAAATATTGTTATTAATTACACACTACGCAATAAATTTTCTAGTTTCTAATAAATCAGAAAAAATAAAAAAAACTATAAACCTTTTTAATAAATACTGTTTAATTCAAAACTACCCAAGTAATTTTATTAATAGATATTTAAATAAAAAAATTCTTTATAGTAAGGATTAAATTTCCATAGTTTTAACTGTTTAATATTATGAATTTATTGTTCTTCCTAGATAGTTTTAAATACCCCCCCATTTCTAGTTTTAAGATAAAATTATTGTTTTTAAAATTTATTATAACTTTTAAATCATATTAGAGTCTCTAAGATAATGGTAGTATATTTACAATTCTTATTTCATTATTTTTATTCTTTTCAAACTTTCGCTAAGTGCTATTTTCCAGCCATTGCTTTGTTTTGAAATTGTATTTGGGTCCAGAATCTGGCAATAACTTGTTTATTGTACTCAGATTTAGCGCGGGCTCTGCATTTCTGTATGCAATGTTTAGGAAAGTTACCTTTTTCTCATAATGGATTTAGATTTCCTATCCATTATTTCCAATTGATTTTTGCTCGGTATTATTAATAGAAAGGGGGAAGGTTGGCTGGCCAAAAAACATGTTCACCCCACTTTTTATACAGATAAATTTTTTAAGAGGAATTTTTTTGTATACAAGTTGTCCTAAGTCAGCAATGTTGATAATACTGTAGCATCCATTCTTTTATATTTTTATTTTTTACTCTGTTATTTCAATTTTTCATATCTCCTTTTGAATTATGTTGCCTAGTTATCTAGCAATTGATATTCTTTTAATTATTAATCGTGTTAATTCATCTCTCTCTTGTAGAGAAATTTTGATTATATATATATATATATATATATATAATATATATATATGTGTGTGTGTGGTGTGTGTGTGTGTGTGTGTGTATCATCACATCTTTACACCTAACTGTCGAATTACACTGCAGTTTAAATTATGACTGAGATGAAAAACAAAAATTTAGTTTTATTTTTCTCCTTCGATTATTTACCGCAAAGTATTTTTATCCATATTGGTAGGATTTAAGATTCTGAAAAATATTATCCCTCTCCCTTCAAAATCTTTTGACATATAAAATGTTAATGCCAAAAGATAGATTTACACAAACAAAGAAATGAACTTTCCACGTTAGCAGAATTTTGTGCAGCAACAATAAAATAGACTACTCTACTTCACAGATAAATGCAGAACGCGGGAAGGTAAAAAGTTATGGTTATAGTTGCATTGAAATCGAGAGTATATTTAGACAATGTTATTTAATAGCGTCAATGATGGTGATGCATTATTTGTAGAAAATTATTGGATTTTCTTAAAAGATGTATCTTTGTCACTTTCCCCTTTAAATGGACTAATGCTGTTATAAAAGGCCTCTTCTAAAACTGATTTCGTGACTTAATCTTATTTGTCATTTCAATTTATTGTGTGATAAATAGGATCTTAGCTTGACTTTGATGAATCATCAATACCTTTAAGGCTCTTCCATCAAAGTATGCTGCGTGTTTGTTTCAGAAAGTTCATATGTTTCCAATCAGTTTTTCTAATTTTACTTATTGAAAAGTGTCTTTAAATTATTTTTTAAATAAAAGGTTACATCTAGCAACATATTATTTTTCCATTTCCAGTAAAAGTGAAATTTGGAAATTTTCCGATGTTTCTTGTTATTTTTGAATTATATTATTACTTTAATCAATTTATAAATGAATCGACATGCATACACCTATACATCCACATGCTCTTACTGCAAGCATGAACATTATAATACGAACAATTTTAATTTTTAAGAAAAGGTTGAAACTTTATTAGAAACAGCTTCTCAACGTAGGATTGGCTTCGGTTTTTTATTCATACGTTTGAAGTTCTCTGGCACATGGACCGGTATAGAAGATACATTGTGTACGTTTGTTGTACTTATGATGTCCTGAAGAAATGATTTAGGAATGCAACAATTCTCCATAAAAAATCGACAAAAGTGTATTCCATCGGATTTTTTAATCAGATGGGGGGGGG
>BMAO01001633.1:0-22686 GCA_019973975.1 Trichonephila clavata | reverse complement strand
TATTTTTCTTGTATAACATAAATTACATATTCTTATGTAAAGCTAATTTTTAAAAAATTTTTTTATATACAAAATTAGGAAATTGCATTCATTTAAAAATATGATTCATATAAAAATATCCTTAAATATTAAATCATCTTGCAACTAAAAATTTAGAATGATTTTGTATTTTTTAAAAAAAGTCAATATTAATGTTTTTATATATGATGCATATAATTGTAATAATATAATAAGGTCTAAGAGAAGCATTAATAAAGTTTTGTTTTCCATCCAAACTTGAAAAATCCCCCCCCCCACTTAATTTTATTTCTTAGCTAAAACACTTAATACACAGCTGTTGACTACAGTATGTCCTTTTATTTAAATATAATCAGAAAAAAATTTGACAGTTTTTTTTTGATTTATCATTAAATTTGAATAAAAATGTATAAATTGTTCATGATATATTTTTAATTAAAGCTCCAAACTACTTAAAAAACAAATTCAAAATTGTATTTAAACCATGCACTTAAAATGAATATTTTCAAGTTTAGTTTAATTCATTTTTAATAAAACATTTTTCTAAAATTGATTTCCCACCAAAATTTTATTTACTAACGCTCATCTACTTATTTCCATGCTTCATAAGTTAATAGTTTTAAATAACTCTCAATGAATTAATTCCTAGAAATGTAATTTAAAGTTCTATTTTTAAGACACCATTTTGAGAAGCAGCCATTTTGAATTCAGCTCTTTACGACAGAAAAATTATATTCTTGTGGAACAGACTAGATATTTATTTGATTTAGCCATTATTCAGTTAATTATATTTAAGAAAGTAATTTATGGAAGCCACACTTTCTTGCTCTTTCACTTAAATGTTCCTTTCCACCAAATGGAAAACTAGTGCCATTAGATACTTGGAAAATTTCTACTCTTTCATTTAGCAGTAATTGAAAATTAAACAGAACTATTCTCCTAAAAGATCAAATTATATTAGGCAGGTGAGTATCAAATGGTCGATGCATGTCTTTTTTTTCAAAAAGATGTTTTTTAAACAAACTATACTCCCTTTGCTTCAATGCAATTTTTCCAACGATATTTTAAGGCATAAATGCCTGTCTTTAAGAAATTTCTTACATTTAGAGTCAATAAATTTTGATATGTAACATTTCAGATTTCATTTCATAGTGTGCTTATCTGGTAAAACCTTTCTAAAATCTCTTCTGAAAATTAAATCTAAAAGATTCGAGAGAGCAATATCTGATGGTACTGCAAAATTTAATTTTTAATTAATTAGATTTTTCAGTTCTTTTGCTTACCGTATGAGCGTTTCCACTGAGCGTTGTCACGGATAAGTTTTGAGCAACGCAGATCAACAAGACAACATGCGTGTAATTTTCAATTTTTCATTCATTTTATCATTGATGGTCATACATTTAACCAATCCAGCTTATATCGCTCGGTTAGGTAGTGTGATATCCACATAAAAAATTTTTTTCAACTTGCTAATTTTAGAAAAGTGTGGAGATTTTGTTGTATGATTAACTTTAAGTCTGGTACGTAGGTTCCCTTGTAGATAGAATTAGATTAGCTTCCCCCAATGTTTTCAAAGTAGTTTTCAGAGCATTCATTCAGAGTTTTTGTGTTTTCCAAGGAGTTCATTTTGTAGGGAGAAATCACCTGATCAAAATTTTTCAAACCAGCACTGCACTTTTTGATCGTTAACAGTATCCCCCTTTCCAACATCTTGTTTATATTGAGTGTAATATTTGCAGCATTATTACCAAGTTTACTGCCGTATAAAAAATACATGAACTTCGGTTGAATTCATATTCTTTGATGAAATTTAAAACAAATAACAAAATGGTATATTTTGAAAAATATTCTTGTTGAAATGGGACTCAGCCAATGGACAGTGTGACTATAAACTAGGTTTTGCCAAAAACAAAAGAGACAAACGTTCACATGCAAGGAAATCCGACATTTTATATACCTCAACTAGCTAATTCGATATACCTCTTTACTGACTGAATTTTTGTTTTCATTAAAAAATAAATAAAGTTTCTTCCCATACTCCTTAAGAAAAAAATTTTGATATATTTTGCTTACTAGTTTTTTCAACCCATTTCCTTACTTTAATCAAGACATTTTAAGAATTGTTTCATGTATCATATTCATGTTGTTATAGTTACTAAGTTGTTACTAAAGTATTCGCCGAGAAGTATGAAACGCATATTAATTTGTATTGAATCATTTCGGCATCAAAAATTATTTCGATGACTTTTAATAATAATGTAAATAATTACGGTTTAGATTATTACGCGAACGGGTAATAATTATAAAAATAAAAAATGTGTCCTTATTTTACCTAACCAATTACGTTAACTTTTTAAAATTTTTCTTCCTTTTTATACAATACATTAATTTATAATTTTCTTGTAAAAATATTCATTAAAACAATGTAATTAAATAAAATAAAAGTACATTAATAACAGTAATGGTTTATCTGTAGCACTAACATCTTTAAACTTGATAATCTTGTCTGGCATTAAATGGTCCTTTTGAGATATATTCTTGTTTTGTATCACATTTTAAAGTCATCTTAACTGCAATATGCCAATTCACCAGAGTTTAGAAAATGAATTTTTAAAGAATAATAACATGCTCCTAGATATTATAACATTTATATTAAATGTTTTTTCCCAAGAAAGTTTCTTCAATCTACTTTGAAGCAATCTTCATGTTTTGCAAACACATACATGTTTCTTAATGTTACTCATGTTTTAAATTTTAATAAAAGGGACATTTTTTTCATGGTTAAAACAAAAGAAAAACATAGCATTTATTTGACTATGTTTTTTTTTAAATATACAAAGAATGATTCCTTTATATGCAGAAATAATGGATAAGCTAACGACTGAGCATTGCTACAAATATAAAAATCTTAATATTCTTGCAAGTTAAATTACCATTGATATTTCTCCGATTTGCACGAATAATAAGATATGTATAATCATATAATATTTTCTGTAAGAGCTAAATTTTACTATACAATAGAACAAAAGGTAATCAAAGTCTCTGATAAGTCTCTTTGCAAACTTAAATAAACCATAAAACGGTAATAACCAGTTATCTTTGTTTGAGAGCAAGCTACAATGTGTGCCACAGAAATCGAGCGATGACAAGTAAACTCGCCAATAACAGAGCAAGCGTCACTGTTAAAACAATGTGATTGTTTTATTACTAATACTTGTTTATTTGGGTTATATAACCATATAATAAATAAATATTACTCGAAAAACGCAAGAAAAATTAAATACATATAAAAGTAAAAGTTTTTTTAAAAAAAAATCAGTGAGAAACAACTTTTGATTTGCCTTTATCCCTCCTAAGGCTAACATCTAAAAAACATTATCATCGCTCTTAAACAGATTAGTTATGCGAACTTATACGTTGTTACAGCTGGTGCCTACGGAGATGCATGTTGCCACGGTAACCTAGTGGTCAAGGTATAGTATCGTAGCTGGTATGTCAGGAGTTCGAGCCCAGTACAAATAAAGACCCACCGTGTAGGGGTGCAATGCACGTTAAATCTGTAGAGAGCTCAAACGTTCTCCAGTTGGTGTGGTGTGGTAGTTAGGGGAGGTGGATTCCAGATCAGGTGTTGTCATCGTCACTTGACCATAATTCAGAATTACGACGTCTGTCGCTAAAAGCCCTCGTGTAGCTGACCAGTGCGACGTTAATATGCACTCACTCACACACTACGGAAATGCATGAGTTAATCTTAAATTTTTCACGTTTTTTTATTTATTTGTTTTACTCCGGTGTGGCCTCAAAATATTTTAAACATGGTTAAATTTAGAATATGTTTTTTCCCCTCAAAAGTTATAATTTTAAATAGCCGATGATCACTACTTTTTTAAGCATGGCGAGTATATTCACCTCACCATGCCACAAAATCCTGCAATTCTCCATGACGAGTATAGTAGTCAATCACACTTAACTGCTTAAAATATTATTTATCATCATTGTTTTCTCTCAGGAGCGCCGGAGTGTGGTTGTGTAAAATTATTTTGAGAAAAGTACGTACAGAATTATTTCAGAGAAGTAGATGCATAAATAAATATGTATAAAATGTTTGAAAATTTTTGTAGTTTTGAGATATCTAACTTAATTATTGTTAACACACAGCCCAATGTATAATGCCATCAACCCATATCTTATTGCTATTATTATAGATTGAAGAAATACAGTTTGAAATACGAAGAGAGATTATTCAGGTAAATATAAATATATGGAGCAGCGTTTAATTTTAATGTATCAAAAGTTTCAGAATTTGTAACTTCTCAAGTCTGTTTAGAAATAAACATTATAGTATAAAAATACTAAAAAACACCCTTTTATAGTTAATTGATTTAAGTTGTAATTTTTTTTTAATATTTAATCGCCAAACCTAGAAAGGGGATCTGAAATTAGTCGTGAGCTACAGGATGGGATCTGAAAATCGATAATCCTGATGATCCGGATCAGGACAAAGAAACAAATAATTGACATTTTAAAGTGAGTAAAAATTGAGTTTAAAGATTCCGTTACATACAAGTTAAGCTTATAAAAGTGTGTTAAAAAGTAAATAATTCAGAAAGTAGATGATTTTTATGTTCATGCATTTTTATAACTTTCAAGAAAGTTTTTTTCAAGCTTTTTTTTTTTCAAATGAAAGAAATTTTGCTTAAGAGTTCTGGTAGTACTTTCTCGATTGTTTACTTTAAATTTTTCTATTAAGAACGAAGTTCCAGCTAAAACTTGAAATACAGGTTTTTCCTTCTTAGTGCGATATGGTAAGCTAAAAATCATTAAACTGTCGATACATTTTTATTGGCTTATTTGATACCCGGAAACTTTATAGATATGACTGCAAAATTTCAAAGCTTTACTTGCATTTTTCAGTAAGTTATGGAGCAATGTTTGATGCTAAACAGCAACTATCACGCCTACATTTCAGATTATCTGCTAGTAAAGAGCCTGATAAAAAATGAATTAATTATTTTTCTAATGCGCATCAATGAGATTGACATTATATATGCAGTAATAAATCATTTTAAGAAAGAATTGTGCAATTCATGCAAAAATTCTAGTTTGTGAATTATTTACTGGAAGATCAAATGGATTTGGTCAAGATTTAAAAGTTGTGCGTGCTTTTTATGATATTATTATGAATGAAATTAAAACTTCAAAACGGATTCTCCCAAAGCACAAATACTAAATCTCATTTTGATAACTCAGATAATTAAAAATCTAATTCGCAAGAATAGAAAAACTCTCCCATTTTTATGTATTTGTTTTTGGTGATATATATATCCCATGTGTGCGAGATTCAACACTTTTATTATTAAAATATTTTAAGATATTTATTTAAACAAATGCACATATACAGTTCTTAGATTTTGATGTATTTTACCTATAAATTGTTATTTGATTTTGCTTTCATTCGTGTACAATATTTAACATGCGAAGGCTTTTAAAATCATGAAAATAAAAAATAAAGGCATAAACATCTTTTGTACATGTTGTGCATTAGCTCTGAGCATGGAATTAGCTCTGAAGTGTGTGTATTTATTTTTTTTTATAATATTAAGATAAAGTTTATGAAATATTGATCTTTCATTCGTTTTTTTCTATATATTCATTATTGCAGTATACTGTTTAATTGTTCTACATTTGTGCAATTTTTATGGTAGTAGTTTTAAATAAGCTAATTAACATTTCATAAAGTTTCAGATTATTCAATGAATATTATATCATGCTATTCATGGAATGAAAACTTCAAACTCATATTTCTCCTTGTTGAATTTTTGTACCATATACTGTTATTCAAAACCCTAAGGCTTTTTCGATAATTGAAGTATGGGTTTGAAATTTTTTACACATGTTCAGAAATGTTTGTTTTGTAAAACTGTGCATGGAATTAGCTCTAACATGTTTAGTACTTTTTCTAAAAAATTTCAAAATCAAAATTAATGTTTTTTCGGGAATTTTTGGAATAACTATAAAAAAAATTAATAAAAAATTAAAGAGCAGCAGCAGAAAAAAGCCCATGCACAGTTTTATGTAGTATATTATAAGGTACTTGGAAAAAAAGTTTTGAAAGAAAAGAGACACATTTAAAAAAGCCTTAGGGATTTAAATAATGCTTAAAAAAGCTAAACAAATTTACATTTTACAAACATTTTGCAACAAATTAAAAAAATTTTGTATGGAATTATTATTAAATATTAACCTTTATGAGATACAATTAAAACCAAATATCAAATATTAAAAATAAAAAAAAATTGTGACGATGGTACCATATCTTTCTCTCTTGCCTTAAATTTTACAAATTTGTATACAATGGTTCTTTTTGAAATAAATTTTCAGAGAATAAAAAAAATATATTTAAAATAACTAGAGAAAATTGGCAAAGTATAATCTGTGTGCTAAAAATTAAAATCAGTCTTTCTATAAAGAAGGGAGAGGATTTTCCTTCAGACCACATCCTTGTATACGTCAAACTCTGTCAAGTTTCAAATCTCTTTGTATTTTCAACAGTAACAGCTTCAAAATTAAATACAAATCATAATCTCGTATGTAATTAAATTGACTGCTCTACTCCTCTTATATTTCTTTCAACTGATTTAGAAATGAATTTTGATGAAAAAGATTAAAAGACAATTCTCACTTTCTTTCAAATTGCGTAAGCTATTTTTCAGAAACGAAAAAGAGAATGTAGACTAGCCAGAAGTGAAACTGACGAAACTGAATGAAATAACTATAAAGAATGCAATAAAATTAAGAATGTGTAAGATGAATTATAAAAATGTGCAATTTAAGTGCAATTAATTCCATTCAATACGTCAGAAAATTCCAAATAATTTGGTAACCAATTGCACAGTTGTTACAATTATATGTTTATGAGTGTATGTACGCTGCACCGTTTGTATTATAAGAACCTATAACGGATACAATGAAAGAATCTTACAAATACAGATTTTTATAAATTTTCCTTAAAAATACCTTTCTAAGTTATTAAGATACTTCACCTTTTCATTTCTTAGCAAATTAAATTTAAATTGATTGCTCAGAGTAAAATGAATATTGTTCTTTACCTTCCATGCACTCGTTTGAAAAATTATTTAATATTAATGAAAAGAAGTACGCTTAACAATAAATTAAAATACAGAACGTATCCAAAACAATGATTGTAAGTTTTTAATTAACTTTCGGAAACATTTATTTGCAAGTTTGTTAATGCTTTTCATCTCATTGAATGAAGCAGTGCGGTGTCCTTAGGCGTTTTAATTAAATGAAAAGCTAATACATTTTGGTCGACAACATAAAAACTATCTACTTCTTCCGTTATTTATTGTAATTTAAATTCTGAACTACAAATTATTATTTTAATTTTTCAAAATTTTCAAGAGAAATGATTTCAAATATTCTCTACAATTAGTAAATTATTACCATATTTTCAGGTAATGAATTCAGATTAGATTTACAACAAAACACAAATTAAAATTTTTCATCTAGTAAATTTATATTTTTCTCACGAAACTATGATTAAAATAAATTACGTGTAATAATTTATATGAAACCTGAATTTTTTTAAAGAACAAGGTATTTAAAGGACATTCACAAATGCACTGTCTGTAATTAAAGAGCTTCATTTATTTCACTAAAATATTCTGAACAAAATTTAGCAATGTTCCATTTATTATTAATAATAAAAAGTAATTTGTTTTATAATTATAAGCAATAAAATTTAGCATCGTGAATTCAAATAAATTCAAATTTAAGTTAATGTATTTAATGCAACATGTTACGTCTAAAATTATATATGTATATATATATATATATATATGTATGTATTGTGTATTATTATTATATATATATGCACATATATTATTATATCTATATATATATTTATATCTCATCCTCACTCTCTACATCTTCATATATAAACTATATATATATATACTGTCGACTCTCGATAATTTAAACCTTCGATAACACGAACCTCTCAAACTCTCAATAATTCGAAATATATGCTCAGTCCCTAGAAAAACTCATGATACTTCGAACTAAAACAGTACGTTTTGGTATACTTAATATTTCGAAGTAAAATCTGTGGCTAGACATACTACAACACGCTATATAATTTGAATTTATATTATAAAACACTCGACAATTCGAACACTCACTATCATATACAGTCCAGTAATAAACAGATTGGAGCTTACAAGTTTTGCGTTAGTTGTCTCTGCGTGTCTCCCCTGTAACGTAACCCCTTTGATAACCATCTGTCTTCTACCCCTTCTCAATATTTTCCGGTTCCTTAGGCGAAAAGAGTTTTTATTGTTTTCATTTCTTGAATTGGACATTAGGTCAACCACACCTGTTGTCAGCCGTGCAGGTCTTTCATTTAATACGTGGCCTTGCTACACACATGTTCAGAAAGGATGTTTTGCTATTTTGAATAAAAGATGCGTATGATTTTTTATGAATGTATTGAATGTTTTCTTTAAAAAAAATTTTTTTAAACTTCTGTAAAGTATTTATACTGTAAAATATGTACTTTTTAAAAATAATTCAAAGTAATTGTATAAATATGTACAATTGTTGTTTTATTACATATTTTTAAATTTAAATGTGTTAGAAAAAAATTATCTTCATTTATTTTGGGATTTTTTCCCCACCCTCTTGATAATTCGAAGTTTTTCATTGGTCCCTCCAACTTCGAATTATCGAGAGTCGACTGTATCTATATTATGGAAAATTCGAGCTACTACACAGCTAGGATTCCCCCTCCCAAATAAAAGTTAAACCTTTCTATCTATGGCTTGATATTATTTTAAAGCAGGGGTTTTGACCTAATACAAGCTTATATATGAGCTTTTATGAAAACCTAATTACGCTTCTTAAAATGTGGATTTTTCACAGACATAACCATAGTTAAAAAGAAACTTGAATCTATAACCTTCACAATTCATAAAGTTAGATGAAAAAGTATACGGGAGAAGAAAAATGTTTGCAAAACAAAAGCTGCTATCTGCATCCTTGTTCACTTCTGTACACAAAAAAGGCCATAGAACGATTCAAAGATCTTCATCGTTGAGTAGGGCATGCACTAAAGAGGAGATTCAACCTAATCACTCATTTTTGACGTATTTTCATATGAAAGATATTTTGTACGTATTTTTCATGCTTTTACTATACTTTAAGAAAACCGTCCAAAAACTGGTCAACTGGATTTTCACTTCATGAAAAACCAAATAAATACGTATTTAATTAAACTAAACTTAAGTAAATCATTAGAAAAATATTTTGACCAAAATGTATTCAAGATTACAAAACGTCCAAAACCCCCTCTGTAACAATTTTTCTTCAAAACATTACCATTTAGTAATCATTTTAAAATTATTACATTTCGGAAAAAATATATTTAAAAAAATCCTTTGTGTTTTATAGGGAGTACATATGCTATATGAATTTGAGCCACATTATATTACAAGTGGAATATTATTTATACACACACACACACACACACACACACACACAATAATCTACTTCGAGTCTACTAAATCTTATCGCGGCAGAAACACTACAAAAGTGTGACACAAAAATATAATTTTGAACATTTTTTAAAAATAAATTTATGAAATTGAGATTAGATATTATTAACTTGATCTACTAATTATAAAATGTTTTATAATCTCATTTGATATTTTTTTTATAAATACTTTTTTTATGGTTTCTACTATCAATGGGAGATTACAAAAAATAACTACAATATAATGTTTACAAAAGAAATACAATGGTTTTTATATGTAAAGAGTAAAAAATTTACTTTGAAATGAAAATGACTTTAATTTATTATCAAAATATCTATTCACTTTTAGAAATTTTACTTGAATATGCTTAAAAATAGTTCCATTTAAAAATTAAAACTGTTCGCAAAACTTGATTAACTTTTTTATTGTGTTTTTTCCCTTCAAATTGTTTTGTAAATATTTGCTTAGTATACATATTTTTTTGCACTCTTATCAGAAGAACAGAGTATTTTAATGATTTTTAATGGGATTTTAAACTTAAACAGTGTTTTAATGCAGTGGCTCTTAAAATCTAGTTCGCGGACTCTATGCATTCCGCAACGCCTTTCAAGAGGGTTCGTGAAGGTCTCTGAAATTCCAAATAGAAAAATGGATTCACTTTTTACCGTCATCGGTCCAAGTTTATTTTCACTCCCAAATGTTTATGTGGTTATCCCGGGAATGCCAATCACTATGTTTTTCATTGTCCTATACTGCCAAATTTTATTATAAACAATTTGCACAAGAAGCTATTTCTTCCTGGTTACATATATTTAACAGGTTTTATAATAAGTTAAATTCCTGTTTCCATATTTTACAGTCTATCAGCAACAGACTAATGTAGTTTTGTCCCCCCCCCTCTTCTGCTTTTTTAAAAAAATAATAATAATATTGTATTTACTTATTCATGCATATTTTATATTGTATTATTTTCTGTATATCTGTCTGGTATATAATACGAACTTTTATTTTTTCTCTTTTGGGGTCAATCATTCTATTTTTAGTTTGTCGATTTAATTTACTACAGAATTTTCTGCTCTTTTTGTTTCACAATTTTTTTTATCAGTTTTGATTATTACTTTCCAAATTTCTTAACTATTTTGTATATGGATCGCTGGCTTAATTTGAAACGTAAAAATGCTGAACCAGATAATATTTCTTCAAAGCAAGGTTGAATGATTTCTATCAAGAAAAAAAAATCTGACCTTTATCAAGGGTTATTTGTCTTTTAGCTTTTCACGTGTACAAATTCATCCGATGAACAACTACCACAATGTGTGCTATGCTGTGAGGTTTTGTCAAACGAAGCTGTGAAGCCGTCTTAACTGTAGAGATATCATATTTCTAAGTATGAGAACATTAAAAAAAATATTGATTTCCTTAAAGATAAAGAGCAACATCTTTTAAGCAGAAAAAAAAACACAATAAAAAAACGGGATGCAACAGTGAATCATTTGTGAGATCATCCATTGAAATTTCTCAGCTCATTGCAAAAACTGAAAAACTTCATATTATTGATGATGAATTAATAATGCATGCAGCAAGAATAATAGTTTCTGCTGTGATTGGTTCATCTTAGGATCTTAGTTCAATTTCTCTGTCAAGTGACACGGTAAGAAAAAAATATCTTAAATCAGGCGATAAAATAATATTAGAAAACGTTCGTTCCTTGCCCTCTTATTCTCTGAAGCTTGATGAAAGCACATGCATTGCAAATAAATCAATATTGTTGTGTTTCATTAGGTATTTGTGTAACGCAGATATAATGGAAGACTTATTATTCATTGCAAATGTAATTCATACGACGGCTTATGACATGTTTAACATCTTAAAAGTGTTTACGACTCTTCATAATGTAGACTGCAAGAAATGCATCTGCATAAGCACAGATGGAGTTTGATCAATGAGTGGACACATTTCAAAATTACGAGCTTGAATTAGAGCATTTTCAACTTCAGATACATGTAATCAATGCTGCTTACTTAGAGAATCCCTGGTTTCTAATAAAATATCAGAGTAAATCTAAAACAAACCTTAAGGGAATCGGTTGCTATTGTAAACTTCCTTAACAGTAAACCACAGACTTTTTTTGAGAAACTTCGTAAAAATATGGGAAGTGATCACTTTTAGCTTTTACTCCAGAGTGAAATTCAATGGCTTTCTAGAGAAAAATTTCTGCCTCGGTTTTGGGAGCTAAGAAATGGGGGAAAAAAGGCTGTTTCTCACTGAGCGGAAATTTCATCTCAGGGATCGACTGAATGCATTTTCGTGACTACTAAAACTGGCATATCTGTCAGACATTTTTGGTCACTTATACATGGTGAGTGGTACATGTTTTTGTTTGAGAAGTAAGACTGATACGTAAAAGGAGGGCTAAGGCAATTAAAAGCTTAAGAACCACTGTTCTTATGTATTTAGGAGCAAAGAAGTTTTATATAATCATTAGGTAAAATTCACTCATTCATTTCAAAATTGGAGAATTTTGAAGAAGTAGTAACATTAAGAGTTTTGGGTTTATTTAAATATACGCTAATGAGGCTGCCCAGCGTCTGGAGTGTCAAACTCGTGGCCCACAGCGAGGATCTTTGCGGTCCCGTCAATATATTGACACACAAGTAATAAAATATCAAAATTTTTAGGAATTAGTAAATAGGAAAGATAGGTAGCAAATAACAGATATCAAGTGTCACGACGTAAATATTAAATGTTTCTTATTCTTTTATAGATGTTTATAATAACGTAGTATTCGAAATAAACTACGTTTCTGAGAATTTTGATTTTCTTTGCGGCCCACCTTAAGTTAAACCTTGTTTATTTATCTTAAGTCAGCCTTTAAGTTTGATACCCTTACTCTACATCAGTAATTCCCAAAGTCGTCTATATTGACCCCCAGGAGTCTAGGACGATCTGTAAGGGGTCCACGACAGTACAATAATAATTTGGGGGTCCATGAGGTGTAAATGGGGGTCTACGATTGTTTCTCTCAATAAACCAAATCGTGAGTAATATTAAAAAGAAATTTAATCAAGTGGATACTAGACTTACCTATTTAACAGATTTATTTACTAACGTTAATGAAGTCCATTTGCAGTTACAAGGTGACAGCATAAATGTTATTAGGACCACATTTCACACAGCCTTTCTTGCCAGAATTAAGCTAAAGGAGCATAATTTTGGACGTCGCCAACATTTAAAAGCCCTTTTTATAGATTTTGAAACTAGGTTTGAGAATGTTGTGACTATTGTAATACCACAGTAGACAATGAATTCATATGGTCACTTTAAAAAAATATCAGATTATAAGAATTAAGCTTTAGGAATATGCGCTAACCAAGATCTTAAAGTAAAGTTTAGAAACGATGTCAACAATTTCAGCTTTAAAAAGATATACCTGTTATTTATTCCATATTATGGAATATCTTTAGAAAACTTTTAATTGTTTTTTCGATTGAGAAGTTGCGCTTTCCAAACTCCAAAACAAAAAAGAAAGAAGAAAGTACTAGGCACCATTAACCGAGGAGATAGTTAGGGTTAAACCCTGATAAGATTGATGTTAAATGTTGAAAGTTTATGATTGCATCTCCAGATTCCTCCCTCCCACAAAAATCACTTGTTTGTTGCACAATTACTTTATGTAACAGTTATTTTATGCATTCATTAAATTTTAATTTAATTAAATAACTAAATAAATTAACTAACATGTATTTTCTTAAATTTTAAACTCTTCTATACTTCAATATACTTCACTGCAGTTAAAAATGTTAATCTTTTAAAGTAAATAGCTCTATACCTGCTGTCAAAAACACATTTAAGTTGATAAATTTGCACAAATTTAATATTAGTAAAGTAGGGGGTCTACCCCAAACTGAAAAATCTGCCAAGGGGTCTATGAGGCTAAAACGTTTGGGAACCTATTCTCTACATGAATAAGATTTGGAATTAATAAAAAATAGGATAATTAAAACAACAGTAAAATGAATAATCCAAAAATGGAAAATAATTTAGCGAAAAATACCTGGAGTGAAAAAGATATATAAGCGTATTCTATAAAAACATGGAAAAAAAGGCTTAGGCATATTTGACTTTTTAAGGCAAAATCCTTTTTTGATATATGAAACAATCCTTAGGATCTCCCCACCACACACAAATGTACACAAGAAAATAGTTTCATCAATAAAGAATAAGTAGCAAAATTCTATGCCCAAGAGAAATAATACATATATCATAAATTGACGGTCAATTCCTTTCATATAGCTGTCATCATATCAAACCAG
The DNA here is from genome assembly GCA_019973975.1 of Trichonephila clavata. Lineage (NCBI taxonomy): Eukaryota > Metazoa > Arthropoda > Arachnida > Araneae > Nephilidae > Trichonephila > Trichonephila clavata. The sequence continues at coordinate 8,804 of BMAO01001633.1, read as the reverse complement.
AACAAAATAAATTAGAAGGAGCTTCCAAAAAATACTGAGTCATTTTTATTCTATACGGGATTTATGCAACTGCGAATACTTTTGATGGAATCTTATCTCAGCGGAACAGTTAAAAAAATGAAAGCACCGGAAAATTTTCAAATTTATGCTGAAAAGAATCTTCTCTGTACCCTTCCAATTTGAAATAATACCGCAAACCTTCAAAGTATATGCTTGGAAGGAAAATTATAGCGCAATGAAATTTCCCGGAATAACTTTCCATCATATCGCTACTTTTGAAGGGACTTTTTCATTGACATTCTTTCCGGGATGGAATGATTAAATATGCATTTAAGAAACCATTCTCAAGGGCATAATATGTAGAAGCAATTGGAGATTCTGTTATTGCTTTTTACCGTCAACGCAGTAAAATATTTTCCTCTGAAGCATTATTCCAGTTGCTCAAAACTTTGTGGATCTATTATTTTTATTTATTTCTTTAAAAGCGCATACTGCAATCTAGAGTGAAATGTTAAGACTTGCTCAAGAAATTGGAGAGGTGGCTTTATTTATTTTAAACTTTTAACAGCTTTTATCATGCAAACTCGTAAAGCACAAATGTTAAGTTGTTCATTTCACTCTTGATAAATCGAGAAGTTCTGAATTGCTCCTTCGAGCTATTTTGATATATTTTATTCTTTCAAGTATTCTCTGGAATTTATAGTATTCAGTTTATGACGATCTGTGACAGTGGCTCAAAATTATGAGGTCAATGATTTCAAGATGGATTTCGAAATGTGTAATTAAACGATCAATCGATTTTGGGATATTTGTTTAATCCCTTAATTGGGGGGGGGCCGATTAAAAGTTATGCGAATCGCTTCCTAGTGCCTCAATGAAGTGCGAATGCGGTGTGATGTAGGGGAAAGAAAAAGCCAAATAAGCAAATCCTTTGTAAACACTGTCAGGGACATTTTGTTCCATTCCAAAGCCTTCAGAACAGTTTTACTGAGGGCAGCCCAAAGAAAAGGGTCGTATTTCGGAAAGACGTATATATGCGTCCGGGCATTTCACGCACCTATTGAGCTAGACGCATATATACGGTGGTGACATTTAATTAGTTGATGCTTGAAATGTAGGAAACCTCACCCCATCATCATTTTATTTCAGAATATCTATGTAAATTGTGTGTTAAACGTTTATGCTTACCAAAATAAGTTATTGAAGTATATTTTTAAGATAATTTTTAAATAAGCCAATGATTCAAAGCATAAATATTCAACACTTTAGTTTTCATTATACATTATTTTAAAATCTATAACTTTTATGTTATTTCATTTATATCAATTAATCTTTTTAAGACTAAAATATTTTCTAATTAAAATTTCTAGCCTGCTTTTCCAATCTTATATCTGTAAATACATGCACTTTGTTTTCGTCCTTTAATTGCTCTGGTCGGTAGAACTGAATATGTTTTTGAGATTGATATTAAATCCAGATATACCTCAATAGTCTTGTAGTTAAAGAAAATTAGTAGAAAATACGAATTTAAATTGATAAGCACAATTTATATAAAAAGAAACAGGGTTACTATAAATAAAAAATTTCTGCCTCAAGGCTACAAAAAATTATTATCGTTTTAATTTGTTTTCAAATTCACGAAAATATTACTGTAAGTTGATCTAACAAACAATACTTGCCAGATTTCAAAATGCAGAAAATGGATTAATGTCTCATACTGATATCTTAATATATCCAAATATGTATTATAATAAAACTTAGGAAACTGATTCTTCTATTTTTAATTGTTTTCTTAAAATTTACAAAAACTTGATGTCAAAAGTGTAAAATCAGAATGCATATGCTTAAGGGAACCGGGACATCATACACATTGAAAAATCAATTTTTCAATGCTAGCATATAAAATAATACATATTTTTTTTAATCTAAAAATGTATAACACTTCCATGTTCTTTGATAAAATAACCTTGAAATATGAAAAAAATTATTGACAAAAGTGTAAACAAACGTTTACAAATGTTTAGTTTTTCCACTTTTTATCGAAAGCATAATTTTTTATTTCTAGGTACACTTTAAAAAAAAACTACTGCACTAAATAGTTCCAAATTTCTTATATTTCTATACAGGATACCTGTGCATATAGTGAACCTGTTTATTTTTGTCGAAGTGGGGTGTATAGTTTCTTTTTAAAAAAATATATATTTTATGTGTAAAAAAGAGGGAAAAGATAAAAGTTTTCAGATTTACAAAGTTTTATATATATATTTTTAAAGAAACCCTTTTTTTTGATATTTTACTAAGAAAACAGGTACACTATATTTTGTGTATTGTTTTATGTATGTGAAAAAAATATATATTTAAGAAATACTTTTTAAAACATAAGCATGTATTATGAGTTCTCAAAAATTATGTCCAACTTAAATTATACAAAAAAAATATATATTTAACAAAAATTTTTTAAAAAATTTCTACTGAATGGTTAAAATATTTTTATTAAGATTGCAAAACAGTCTAAGCTCTATTGAAAATTTCTAAATATATTAGTCACATAAACAAAGAGTCTTATTTTCAGCATTTTACTCTTTCGAGCATTCCTGGTACCTTTAAAACAACTACACTCCTTTTTCTGTGAAATGTTTGAAATTTGGACTGAAATTTATCTAGAAATATCCTAGTACATTTTTTTGAAAAATAACAGAATTTGATGGAAATTACATTTCAAAATTAATTTGAAATAATTTACTTGAAAAAGAATAAGCACGTTTAGTCATAAGCTTTCATCCGTTTCACAATGATAATTCTTAAATTTTAAAATGAAAATCAGTTTTGTCGCTTCAACTTTTGTTATGAAAAATCTTTTTAGCTCTCTGAAAGTGACATATTTCTCAAATGGATTAAGATCTATTTCATTTATTTATGCACTAATTTTTTTAAAGTTATTTTTTATCCCGGTTTTAAAGTTGTTTTGTAACTGTTACATTTGTAACAGTTACAAATTACTGTTTTTCCTGAGTTGTTGTTCCGCCGGACGGTCCCCGAGCCATGGGTACACGTGGAGTCAGGAAAAACGTTCTCTTTCCTCTAAGAACAAGTAGCGCCACCTGGCTGTCGTTATTTGTGAATGGAAGGCAGAGTTTAATTGTAACTGTTACAATCTTTAAAATATTTTAACAGAAGGTAATGAAGCTTTGAAAAGTTAGTTGGTTTAAATTTTTATTTCACTAATAGCAGTTAAACATTCCGATAGGAAACATTATGTTATATAATTAATATTCTCTACAAAATATATACACACACACATATATATATATATATATAGAGAGAGAGAGAGAGAAAGAGGCATGAATCAATATTATAACAATATAGCTAAATCAGACAAAAACAGAAATTGTACTAAAAACCAGAAATAAGAGAATTTAGAAAATAGAAGTTATAAAAATAATAGAATTTAAATCATATGCATATAGATTCCGTAGAATTATAAACGTTGCTGACGTAGGTAATTTCTTATACATAAAATTATTTATGTAAAAGTGGGGTTTAACATGTTCTGTTCATATTGTGTTCTGTATTTATTTCTGTATATATTATATATATATATATAGATAAATTTTGGATAAAATTGAAAGTAGCAATGTCTGTTAGAGGAGAAGTATTTACACATATAATTCATTTGGATTTTTGAATTTAAATCTATAAATTACAAGAACATAATTTTAAACCATAGTTATATAATGCATATAGCACCCTGAGCTGATACTTCGAAACTTCCTCACAATTCCAACGTGAGGATTCTGAGCTTCGATAGATTGTGCTTACATCAGCCTTTCTAAATACCCTTCTTTATAGTGACCTGAAGACCCGATGGAAATCCATCTTTCCCCGATTTAAAGACCTAAACAACTCTTCAACCATGTTTACATAAGCAAAATGAACATCGTTATTTAAATTGCAAACTTTAACCACCTAACTGTTTCTCTTTTTTTTGTGTCATATATGTCAAAAAATAAGCATATTTTTATAAACATTTTTATGATGAAATTAATTATATAAGCTCAAACTAGCAGTCAGAAATGCTGTAAATGTTGAATTTAAAGAATTATGCTAACTTTTATTTTCATTAAAAAACATATTTTTCCTTAAAGTTGGCTTTTTTCCAGAAGAAATAAGCGAAGTCAAAAGAACACTTTACAATTTTTTTTTTTTATTTAAAAAGATAATATTGTACTTACAGTTAATTATTCTCTTGAAATTCTGTTTTTGTGCGGTAAATTTTAAAACAGGGTGACAAACGCATAGTTCAATATCACGATCGGGACAAAAAATATCATGTTTCTTTTTTCATCCGTTTTCCCAAATCGTTTCTTTTCGAACAAAACATAAAACATTGCCTTGTTGGTCTCAATTTTTTGTCGGTGAGAGGAAACATCTAAAAAGTGAAATCTAAAAAGTTTTTTCTGTCAATCGTAAAGGACTGGGTAAAATTCCTGGACGTCCATCCTTTTTTCTCATTTTAACACCCCATGTCTTTCTATAACGCAATCTATAATATCAAGCTTGAAATTCATATGAGATAATTTTCCTCCCAGTTTCTGATAAAAAACAAAAGATGATAAAATCCACAATGATGGATTTAAAATATGGAAGAATATTTCTTTGTTTTATTTCTTGCCCTTTTTTTGTTATTGGATAATTTGTGAGATGCTGATCGATTCTATCTACACCACAAGAGAAGTTCGATAAAAAAACTTTCATAACTTCTGGAATAATTTACAGAAATTTTAGACTGAGTCAGTATCAGAATTATTTTTTGTTATGAGCCTCTCATAATCACTCATTTTTCTTTTATTTTAAGCTCAAAATTTAAGGTAACTGAGAAGTGAAGGTGGTTCAAATTTTGCATTTTTTATTTTAATTTTAAAAAATAGAGGGCAGTTTGCTACATCCGTAGAGGCATTATTTAAGAGAATTCGATAAATAGAACGCTAGAAAATTGAAATTTAAATTGTAAAAAAAATGTGATGTAACTGTAATTAAGGTACATCTTCTTCAAAATCCGTATTGTATTTAATATGTATTGTAAAAAACTAATTTTTCTATACAAAGAATGTGATTTTTCTATATTATATGTTCATTTTTTGTGCAAAAATTATGGAAAATTTAAAGGATAAGTTACGAAACTTAAAATAATGTTAATTATGTCTAGTTTTGAATTGAATTTATAAATACTCCGCGTACTTCTTAAACTAAAAATCAAGTAGATGTAGTACAAAGGAGATATTGAGGATTATTTTAAATTGAATAAACAGCTTGTAAAATAGGCATTTCGTTTTTTCTAACTTAACGTTTTTCCTAACTGTTCAAGAATAACTCTATATCTTTCTTACTCTGTTGGTTTTATTTTAAAATAAATAAATATTGATATGTACATAAATACAAAAAAAGAGATTATTTTGTTATAGTTTTTAAAAGCAGTGTTCCATTTAAATTACACATCAAATTAACTTCTTAATTTCATCAAAGGCATTTTCTTTGTGTATTTTTATAACAATAAAAACATGTGTAAGGAATTCTGTAATATCCTGTAATGAAGATGTTCAAAGTGAAGTAAAAGTACTAAAACTTATAAACATAAAACTTTGGTATTTTACACGGAAGAAGTTGTGAATCGTTGATAATACGTGTTGCTGAAGTAAGGAAAGAATAATTAAAAGGACTTCTGAATAATCTACAATTTCAAATTAACAATTTTAGAACTGAGAAATGATGCAAAATAATCCAATTAATAATCATATGGCTTTATATTGTATTAAAAAAATATTATTTTACAAATGATAGATGAAAATATCTTTATTTGCTATTTTCTCAAAATGCTTTTTTTGGTGATTCCAGTACACTTTTCTCAAAATCTATTTTACCTATAGAGCTGATATTTTGTATACTATTAGAAAGTGAAAGAATATTTTCCAAATAAACATTCATAAATTTCAGATATACCACAATTTTTGCAAGAAATTTAAAGAAAATTTAAATCATTAAATTTAAGATTTTTTATAAATTTATTTTTGAAAATTTCATTTGCTTCACTTTATGGATTCTTATATTTGCAAAAAACCTGTAAAATTTTATAGCTACATATGCAGAGGATTTTATGCAAAGTGTACCTAAAGATAAGAACATACCTTGAAAATTAAAAAAAATAGCTAGTGATTAATTATTGCTCTTACAGATTTATTTTTAATTTAAAATGAAATTTTTTTACATTAACTGATACAGAAATATGCAGATAATTGAACGTAAAAATTTTAATTCCTTTGGTTTTAATTTAAATAAGTGAGAACCATTTAAATTTTGTGCAAGTAAGTTCATATTTCCTTGTCGCAGACGTCCCAGTTAAAATAAAAAAATAGTATTCGTAGTTTGCGGTACACCGATCTAGTAAAAAGAGAAGCCTCGCCTTATCTAATCTAAAAGAATGCAATAAAGCCTAACCTTGAAACCAGTTTAGATATTTTTGTAATCCTTACTTTACTCGATTATTAGAGACATTACACAATAAACGAGTAAAAAATATAGGTAAATTAGAAGATAAGAGTAGAAAAAAGTGTTGCCCGAGAGCCTCTCGGGCAAATCGGGGAAGTGCCATTTCACGTGCTCGAGTGGTGTTCGGGCAAAGCAGGGAAGTGGTTAACACACACATGCGTAATTTCTTACAGAACACACTAACACTTTAAATTTGTGGTCTCTAAAGTGAATTAGAAGCAGTCGATCAAAGTTAAAAAAATCAATTTGTCGTGACTGAAAGTCACCCCTTACACTAATGTCTCCCTGTCTATCTGAAAATAGTACTGGATGTGTAGGCGGACTTAAATTATCAAAAGACATAACTGCCAATCAAATAGATTTATTGATTCTATACAACACCTAAGTTTAGACACACACAATTCAATTAAGAAAAACAAATAAGAGTGGAGTACAAAATGGGAAATTACTACTAGCAGAATATTCAGAATGACAACTAAATCTAGGAAAGCTTAAACGCGCATAATTACAGCTACGCCACGTACTAATATTCGCAATATCTTAAATAAAATCACTGACCTTATAATTTACATCGGCTGTTCCTTCTTGGTGACTTCGCCTTTTTACTGGGTGGGAGAATGGGTGAAGAATCCACGCTCTGTAATAAGGATTTTCACAAATATTCAATCAGCTTCTCCTCGCGTAGCTCCACACTTAACAGGCTATCTACGATCGTCAACAAACTTCGTGCTGACGTCCCGATCTTTAATTCACTTGACTTCTCTCTTCCTAGCACTTCACTTTCCTTAACTCCCTTTAACTCGCGAAACCCGAACTTATATAAAACATCTTATTTGCATAAATCACATTCGGCTCTCGGTGAAGATAGGTTCAAGTAAATAAATTATCTTAGGAAAAATAGAGGAGGTTAGTTAAGACCGTACAGATTCGTCACAAATTGATTATTATAATTTCATTAAAATTGTACAATAATACCTCGACCTACGCTACGACAAGCTATGCGAACTCGGAGTTACGCGATTTTCAACTCTCGTTGATTCGTTTTTTGTTCGAGCGCTACGCAACTCGGCTACTCACAAAAAAGTTTAAATGGTGTCTGGGAAAAACTATCCTCATTTTTGAAACTGAAACTCAGGTGCAACCAGTGCCACTGCCTGATAAAATTGATAATGTGATTGAAAAAAATGTCGTTCTTTCCAAGCAAATAAATTTAGAAGTGTTTGATATGACGTTCAAGAACTGCAGATACAATCCCACATTCAGGAGATGACATTTGATGAGATCACAGAAAAGCATAAGCAAGAGCAAGACATTAATGAACTTGAGTCTTCAATCAGAAGATATAATGACACTTAGGAATTTTGCAGAACACCTCAATTTAAGAGAAAAGGAATTGCAAATTATAGAAAATATACAGACTTCAACGAATAACGTATTTTTTCCACTAAACAAGAAATAATTTTTTTTTAACATGCTACGAGGAAATTTTACGGGAGAACAAATAAATCTTTAAGCCAGCAGACTACTTTGTTAGATTTTATGCTAACTCAAATAGAGGTGGTATTAAATTCAGACCTTTAGTGAGACTGGCGGATAATGATATAGACAGTTTAAATGTTCTAACTCCCTCTTATTTTTTAGTGAGGGAAGAAATTAAAGGTCCACCTGAAACAGTAGAAGAATCTAAACTGCCATTAAAGGGGCGTTGGGATATAGTTCAGAAATTAAAATTAAATTTTTGGAGAAGATGGCAAATATATAATTAATTCTATGCAAGGGAGAACTAAGTGGAAAAACAAAACATCGAATATAAAAATAGGGATGTTGTAATCATTAAGGTGGACAATCTTCCTCCATCTGTATAGCCTCTTGGAAAGGTCGTATCTACCCATCCAGGTAAGGATGGAATAGTTCGAGATGTCACATTAAAAACTACAAAGGGACTGTATCAAAGTCCTATAGTTAAGCTACAATGGTGTCCAAAAGTTAAGCATAAATCGTAAAATGCGAAAAACATGGAATAAATATCCGTAAAATTACTCCAAATTTTTTGCGGATATTAATTGGGTGTAGAAGAAATATAGGGTTTATGCAAAACTTTTCAGTCGACTAAGTCCTGCGCGAAACACCGGCGCATGTCGGAACACGGAGAAGCCGATTCACGCAGTATACGCAGTTCAGACAAGTTTCGTGCAACTGCTGTGCGAAGGAACGTTGTTAACCATCAAACAAGGTGAATAATGGCACAAAGACGCCAAATT